>VWPV01030566.1:0-24292 GCA_013389885.1 Geococcyx californianus | reverse complement strand
GTCCCATCCCTGGGAGTGTTTAAGACTAGGTTGGATGAGGCTTATGAGCAACCTTATCTAGTGGAAAGTGTCCCTGACCATGGCAGGGGGCCTTAATCTACATAATCTTTAAAGTCCCTTCCAACCAAATCATTCCATGATTCTATGATTTAGTTAGCTGTTCCTTCTTCAGTGCATTTAGTTCATATACTAATGCTATGTTACCCATAATTATTTCTATTTTTTAGTTCTCTTCTTAGCATTCCTCAAATGGCTCTTTTCATTTCCTGACACTCCCAGTCTCCTGTCATGTGTGACTGGACAGGAGGTTCAGACTTTTGATAAATCCGTCTTAGATTTACCCATTTACAAAAAAAAATTTACAAAAATAGTGATGTAATCCTTCTCAAGATCAGCTTAAGACATTCATAAATGGACTCCTTGTATACCATCCTAGTCATATTTGAAGAAACACTAGCACTCGCTATCGGCCTCCAATACAGCAGCAGGCTCTTATTTCTGTGTATCTTCTCTGGTTTTGCCCAACTGTGTGCATGCTAGCTCTGACATGGCACAGAGGTGCTTCCACTTCACTGGGAACAGAGCTTCATGCGCAGAAGTTGGGAGAAACCTCAGCTTCTGAGGGACTGTCTCTGCTTTCTCTGGCTCAGGCCCCTGGCCCTGGCTTGAGCTACAGTGCAGATCCCTGTGCTCCTGTACCCAGCCATGCATGTCCCTACACCCAGCCCTGACTCACCAACTTGACTTTCCTGCTTCAGCTGGTACTTGCCTCATCACCACATCTGTGTCAGCACTGCTGGCTGTCTCTGGCTACAGTTATTGCTCCCTGTTCTACCTCCACCCCAGTCACTGTGGGACTGCACTCCATTCTCCTGCCTGCTTCGCTGCCACTCTCGGTGTCTGGTTCCCTTGCACAGCAGCACCTTCCTGCTTCTCCCTCACACCCTGATCCACTGATATGAGCTATTACCATGTAAGTTTCTTGGGTTCCTTAAAAAGGAAAACATTTATTTTCATTGAACTCTGCAACAGCACAAGGAAGAAGTGAAGCATGAAAAGAAATATTGCAGGGTTACTAGATTCAGTTATCCAATGGGATCATACACATGCCAGCCCAAGCTTAGCAGAAGTGTCTTCCTAATGCCCATAAAGAAATCCAGGTTCTGTGCCCAATAACAGTACAGTAGCACCACCTCCCTGCAATGACAGTCCCAGAATAATGTGCTTTCCTAATTGTAGCATAGATTCGGGGCTCACTTCTTCTTTTACAAGTCAGTCAAAATTTTGTTTGCTTTATAGACTCTTCCATGGACAGTGTGAGCAAAGTCTATGAGAAAAGGACATCTTTGACATCTTGTCATGCTGCTGCTGCTACAGTAGGGTGGGTATTTTTTTCAGTATTTTATCACTAGGTAAGCAGCAAGGATGAGCCAGTAGCCAACTACCTGTTTTCATGGCTTTCAGCAAATAAAACTTGAAGAGAGCCGCCCCACATAAATAGTACATGTTTCTGGTGACCTTTTGGCAACACATTGAAAAGATGAGAAAATGGAGACATTTAACCAGCAAAACAGGGCAGCTCTGGCCAGAAGCAAAGTAAGGCAGCAGATTGCCTGCAATAGGAAAATATCTGGTCTCTTTTGCTGCTCCTGCTGAGGGAAGAGGTTGAGAGGCTGGTCTAGGACATGGGCCATTGGGTGGGCCTGACTTTATGGGGTCCGTGGACCATAAGGGCTGGACTGTGGGAAGCTATAGAAGGTCCCTGCTGTGACATTGGCAGGGACTAACAGCCCCAGGAGGCTAAGATGAGGTCCTAAGCTGTGTGCATGTGAGGGGAGCCTCAGGGGGGCTAAGCTGGGACAGTTAGGTCTGTCGGTGCCCTTAGGACCATGCAGAAGAGACTAGCATAGCCAGCCATTCCTGAGCAAAATATACAGTTGCTAACATCTCTGTTAATTACTTCCAAGGAAAAGCAAAGTTGTTCAATGTCTTTTACACTAGTTTTCTACTTATATTTAAATACAGTATTTTTTTCATTGACATCTCAAATTTTTCTGAAGAAAATTTGTGCCATCCAAAAAATTTACAGTTATAGCGACCTCAGAAAAAAATACCAGTCTTGCTGTTAATTTTCTAGACCACTCATCAAAGGTATAACAACTGACAAATATGAGGCCTTGTTTCCATGTGGGTGTAAGAGTCGGTCCGAAGAACAGTATTTGTCTCAGTCCGAAGAACAGGACTTGTCTCAACATCGCCATCAGGAACTCGGAGAAAGACCAAGGAGCAATGACCTCAGATGGAGGCACTGCCTGGAACAAGCAGTCGCCGTGACCAAGGGCTGCAAGTAACATCTAAGAAAAAATACCTCAGCCAAAGTTACCCCACCTCCTCCTTGACCCAACGTCAACAAGGGAAGAGCATGCGCAGAGGCTCACAGAGGGTCTTCCCGTCACCTAGCGGTCACGAGAGGAAGATGAGGTGAGGAAGCAGAAGACCCCCGAACACGAGGTGGCGCAGGCGCAGACGAGTTCTGGCAAGCGAAGCGAGAACTTCTGGGGCCTGCGCAGTTCAGCCTGGATTGCGAAATGAAGGCGGAGATTGGCCTCAATCCATGGAAGAGAGGAGGTGCGAGGCGCTGTTGCTGTTGCTGAGCTTAAAAGATGGTTCCTAACCGAACCCCGGTGAGATCTCCTCACCTTTGGATCACAGAGTGCCCATCGTGATGAAGAGTCTCAACTGAGGGCCGACAGGACACTGTTCAGAGCCTGGGACCATAGGGACGCCTTTGGACCTGTGGTGGTAGCTATAATCCTCTTTCCTCCTTTTCCTCCCCTTTTCTCCACTTTGCCTATCACATGCCGCTTTACGGGCAAAAATAATAAAGTTTCTCTTTGATTGATTTATAACCCCTTGGCATTTTGGCTGCCTTAATTTTGCGCTTCAAGATCAAGGTAATTGAATCATCACGAGTCCCTGAGTGGACCATGACAGTGGGTCATGTCAGAAATTTCATTGAGGATTTACTGTGCCCAAATCTAGTCTGTCAATGATTTTTATTTTTTAATTAGGCTACAAACATTGCTATTTAACTCTCCTAATAGTGTATTGAATTCAGTTTTCTCTAGAAAGCTCACATATTCCTGTCTTAAAATATTTTTTGCTTTACCAATAATTTATCATAGATATTCTTCCTTTAATTTTAGATTATGAACAAGACTGTCATTTGCCACAGCAGTCGCTTATGTCATGAAATGTCTCATAGTAACGTTATGGCACACAAAGAACAGCAGGAATGACTTTTAGTTGGGATAGTTGGTAACATAACTTATTAATAAAATTGCATTGCAGAAACTAAATATCCATCAGCTACTCTTTAAGTTTTCAGGAATGTTGTAGAAATACTGAGTCAAATAAATTCTATCTCACAGTAAGTACTTTAACTTTAAAGACTTCAGAAGATCTTGAGGCCTTTCTGGCTAATATTGTCACCAGACTTTTTGACTATTTTCTGCTCTAAATCTAGTGCAATTCTACAGAACTGCTGAGTAAACCAGCAAAGTGTACATTGTTAAAATGCTTTGCAGTTAGATTTTGAGATTCTTCAACATAAACCAGTTCAAATTCATGAAGTCAAGCCATTGTAAAATAAGATAAATTATTTTAAAATGGAATGTATTTTTTATTCTGATTTCCTGGAAGAGTTCCGTATTTTACTCTGCATAATGAAGAAACGAATTCATCAGATGACTAAGAGACTAAATATCAGCTTTGGTGATGCATTCGGTGATTCACTCATGATCAAAAATAAGCATGTACAAAACAAAATAAAAGAAAGCACTTTATCAGTACAGATTTCTGGAGGTCTCTTTTATAGCAACAAAAGCATAGGCATACGTCAAAAACAAGTAATAACAGTTGCCTGGTTTTTATCTTTCCTGTGACTGTAAGTAGTGTGCATTATTCCAGGATTGCTTTCTTCCTACTGAAATGCAGCCACTTGAGGGACATGCCACATTATTGCAATGTCCCTTGGTACAACAGCAAGTTTTCAAAAGTGAAAGTGCTTTCAGGGAAACAAAAAGTAAGTAGCAAAAAATATTACAAGAGATAGCAAACATGAAGTTATTATTTTTTTATTCTCCTTTTCCATTGTCCCTGAACAGATAGCTTGCTTTACTGAAAGTAAAGTGATACTTAACCAAAATCAAATGTAATCTAAAGTTATGTAGATTTTGTTGAAAACAGCTTAATTTTTATATAAAATTAAAGCAATTATTTTTCTCTATTTTATACTTTCACCTGATGTCATCCTGATGATACTGGAGACAGTTATACAGATATCTGAGACAGTCAGCCTTCAGAAATCTCTTATTAAGTCATGGACAATGGCATAAAAAATCCATTGTAAAATTTTGTGATCCTTATACTAAAATACCTCACCAACAGAGACTTCCTTTGTAGTCATGTCTTTCTGTATGCAGCAGGGTACTTTCAATCATGACTGAGAGCAAGTGCCTAAGATAATAATGTTTCTTAGTCAGCCAGAAAGCTTGCAATTATCCCAAGAATGATACTCGCTCCTCTGCTTTTCCGAAGGCTGTATGCATTGCACCTGATGCATTTCCAATCTCTGTAGCTGGCACACTTATATTTCTAGCATATTGTTAAAAACAGCTAGTGGCATGGACTGTTGTTACAGGATAATTCAGAACATTTCTGACCAATGTTTGTTGGAAATCAAGTCAAGATGCTGCTGTTTAAGCTGCAGAGATTGATGTTATGATAAAGCTGAATTACATTTTCTGATCATTGAGATAGAACATGCATTTCTTGGTGAAATGAACAATTATTATGGGGAACCCTGCAGAATTTAATACTCACTCTTGATCTAAACTTCTGTAAATAGTGTAAAAACTAAATGTGTTCTGCTTATTTTGTAAACTTGGCTTATTGTAAAATATTGGGGAGGGGGCACTCATTTTCTTTTTTAGTAATGTTTCTCTTCTTGTGTAGATAAATTACAGTAGGGTACTAAACCTGACAAAAATGGTATGAAGAGGTCACCAGACAGTTAAATTAAATGAGGAAGTAGTGCTAGCTGACTGCATAAAATTCCTGATATATCCACCAATATGAACCTGACAATATATGTTCAGCCACTGTGTTCTTCTACTTAGGCAGGCATGCATATACAACAGTACAGATGACAGAAAAATAATGCCAAAGTAAGTTAAAAGCACATCTACTACTTTGTCACAGAGAGGCAACATTTCATGTGTAGATCTTGAAATACCCTGCTATGGTTACTTAGCATTATAAATCTCACTGGCATAAAAAGTTTGGAAATTTTAATGAGGCACTTTGTTCCAGAGGAAAGTGTTTGGGCTGACACATCAAAGAAGAAGGTGCTTAATATAGCCAAAAGTGTCCTTTGGCATAGGGTACACCACAAATATATTTAATATGAATCAAGGCTTCTACTGATAAGAAACAGCATCATGTATCTTACTTTTGAAACAGAACTGAGACTAGAAATCTTCCATTCTTGATGTCAATTCATTGCAACTGTGTTAAATAGCAGTCTTACCATCTGGCCTTTTTTTGATTTTTAATTGTTGGAATAGAAGGAGATACTAGATCAGCATGTCATGAGTAATGAGAAGGCAGTGATTTGGAGCTGCATACAGGTTAATATGTCAGAAAAAGAATAAAGTAGAAGGCAGAGGCAAGAATGCAAATATTTTCTTTATTCTTCTGTAGAAAAAAAAAATGTTGAAGGCAATTTTCCTAGTTAAGGAAAAAACCAACCTAAAATAGTTTACCTGAAATAGTTCAGCTAAACTACAAACACTGTGGAAGCTTTTAGCAAGTTATATGTACTAGCACTAATTTGAATAGTTCTCTAGAAACTTAAGCTACAGCTAGACACTAAAATCAGAATTCTACTGGCAGTTTTAAATATTTTCAGATATGTGTCACAATGACAATGTTAAGCCTTAAAACAGAAAAACAAAATGCTAAAAGAAATTTAATGGTAGGAATAGATGCAAGTATGGAAATCCCAAAGACCAGTTCTGTTTTTTCTCTGTCAGACATTTCAAGGATATTCTACAATGTATGTCATCTTTGTATTGATGAACAACCTCTTCAGCAAGAAGCTGAAGATCTAAAAGTCAGATCTAAATCAAATTTTGAACTGAAGCTTAGCATCTGGGCTTAAGGCCAGATTATGCTAGGGTTCATATCCAAAGATATAACTCTGATGAGCTCTTCTTACATGGTATCAACTAAAATGTGAAATAATGGAGACCTCAATATCTGACAGTTCTGCTGCACGTGAGTTGTATTCCTAGCCTCAAAAAAGCACAGAAGTTAGAAGACCGTGAACCAAGCTTCAGCCTCAGCTCAGCAAAACACATTAAGTACATGCTTAAGTTGATCCCTAACCAAAGGAGTACAAACTGACGGACCTGTTTATACTTAGTCATTTGCTAAAGTGCTTTTCTGAACCAGGGCCTGATTCTCAGAAATGAAGTTCTAGCAAAACCACCTCATTTGTTTTCTATATTCCAGTCAGCCAAAATTGTTTAACAGAGGTTTTGGAATATGAATGACAAATAATTACCATAATGCAAGGAAATTCAGTGTGGGTATAACAGGTTGATTTTAAAAAATACCTAATAGCAAAGCAAACTGAAAACGAAAAGAACGGTGTACAGTACAAAGGTTGTATTTTAGCTTGTAGCCTAATATTGATGCCATTTCCAGAATGTTCTGATTTATCCCAGGCTCCCTTTCCAGCATGTAATGGGCATTTACATTTTACCTGCAGTTGCTGCTACCATTTCAGAAAAATGGATGACAGTTGTGCTGCCACATTTAGTGTCTCAGCTGGTTGAGGCAAAATTATGCTCCATGATTCCAGTCTCAACAGTTACATATTAATAAGTTGCTAATTTAAGATCTGGAACTCATCTTTCAGTTCCAAAGTTACTCAAAACCCAGCAGAGTTTAGAACTGCTTTAAATTAGGTCATTGTCTATTTGTGTCTTTACTTTTGACGATCTGTTCTTGATTGAAGTTTAGTTCTGTATCTGGTTTAAAAGTTGATGGTCTTGATGCTCTTCAATTAATGTACCATATACTCGAAATGCTCATCTCGCAAACAGTATGAAGTATTATTGTGTTTCATAGATGCAATAGTGTCATAGTCTCATATCTCGCTTTTATGGAAACTAAAGAGAGAAGAAATAAAAGAAAGCAGGGGCCAAGAATAAGTCATAGTTTCAACAGCATGAAAAAGAAATGGTCATAGCTGTACACTGATTTCCTGAAAGGAATGCAAATAAAAGAACATTTGAAAAATATACAAAAGCACAAATTAAGGGACTTTCATATAGAACAAGTTATGCTAAGTAAGGGAGAGGAAGGATGAAGAAAAGAATTGACATGGTAGGGAGCTGTGTTGATTACGAAGTGGGCAATTTAATTTCTTCGGGAGTGTGAAACTCCAGCATGAATTAATTTGCTTCACACAGAGTCCTAATGTTTTTTCTTCTTTCCTCAACCACTGTTTACTACATAAAGTCACACTTCACTTATCTTCTTTGATTGTTTAATTTTAGCAGGATTTTCTTTTAGGGTACTATTAGTAGAGCTAAGCTTTACTCTGTATGTAATACAAAAACACATTACTTTGGGCCACAGGACAACGGAGGCAATTTCAAGTTTGAAAAAATCTTGTTCCAATAATTTGCAAATCATGTAGTTGGATTTTAGTAAGGTATCAGAGCCATAATCCAGCTCTCCTTTTGCAACATCTCCCACCTTTTTCAGTGGATGTCCTGGATTTCTAATAAATAAATTAACTCCCAAAGAAAAACAGATGAGCTCACCTCAGCAAGTAACACTAACCTCCACTAAGGTAGTAGGACTACCTTTAGGATGTGACTGAAGAAATCCAGCAGCATCAGGTCATGTTTATAGGACAGAACAACAAAGAGAGCTCTAGAAGGCTTTAGAAAGCATTTAGAAATATTTGGAGAATAGAAATTAATAGGGAAAGTGATCAGCTTTTAAATTATATGTACCCAGAGGCTCAGAAGTTTTGGACTNATTAGATTTCACAAAATAAAATTTCCTTAAAAGACTGTTGTAATGACAGCAGTTTATGTATCAGTCCACAAAGTACCACAGAATTAATTACATTCTTGAAATATTAGAAGAAAATGAGCCCTATCTATGCAGAACTTGGCCCTATATACTGAAAGATGCTTGTAAATGTCTGTTTTCTGTCACTGAAAAACTCAATGTGGCCTGAACAATTGGAAGTATGGTCTTCAAAATGGTCAGATAGAAATTCCTTTTCACAATGTGGGGATCATTTTTTATGTAAAGTCCTGTCTCAGAGATGCCTGTCATTACCAGGAGACCTTAGTCCCCTTTTCTTAGACCACCGCCCGTAATATTATGGTTATCCTGAATAGTTTTAACTTAGACAAGAGACTGAGAGGATTTACATTGTATACCTCCTTAAAGAAGGTCTTAGTTATTCCTGCCATTAGAAATGTCACATTTGGGTACAGAAAATTATTGTGCTTCACCTCTGAAGAAAATGAAGTTACTTGCTTTGTTCATCTTTCTCAACAATTTAGCCCTGCCAGTAATGGAAAATGAGCAACCCTTTCTCAGCCTTGCAATTTAGTATCAGTTTTCTGGAGAGGAGAGATGCATGAGCAACCAGGAAAACTGCACAAGGAATTCCCAAGAAAACAGTCTGAATATCTAGCATCTGAAACCCCTCCTCCTAATTCTTACCAACAGAAAGAGGGAAAACAGGAGGAAGTTTCTTAGGTAGGTTTATCTGATAGTCTGGGAACTAGCTCTGATTTCACCACTATGTTCAACTAATCACCTGTGCTAGGATATAATAGGGTAACTTTGCCAAATCCTACATTTTGCTGGCTTTTAGGGGACAAATATTTCCTGGAGATCAACCCATGGCTCATGCATTCACAGCAATCTCTGGGCTTCTGCAAATGTTGGATTTATTCTGAAGGATGGCACTGATCAGAGAATCACTGAAGCACATTTCTGGCAGCATTACACTTCTTTGCCATTGGACACTACCAAAAGCATAGCCTGAAGTACTTTCTGTCTGATTGTTAATGAATAATAATTTCATACTGACCTCTCAACTTATTTGAACAACAATGCCCATAGGAACGGAAGTTAAACACAACCATGATGGCACTCTCTAGTGTGTTATCTTATAATATTGATTGTTCTCCCCAAATAATCAGCAATTCCTGAGATGACTAGACATAAGTGGTAAAAAACCACATTTCTAAACAAGGGCCAACTGTACCCTAAGGTGCAGTAAGCACAATATAGCTAACTGGTCAAAAGCCATTGTCCCACCATATACAGCACTGGTGTGGCCTCACCAATGAAGCTATACTAAGGCAGTTCTTGATTAATGTCTGTAATTGCTCATTAACTTTATGTTGCACTAGTGACTTCCTCAAGGGCTCTTGACAGCAGATGGCAAGAGGATGCCCGCCTGCTCTGTAAGATCAGTTAGTAACATAATATATTGCTTATATAAAGACTCCTTTCTAAACAAATGAAAATGCTATAGTTGTTTGTCAGCCCTTTTTGAGTGTGTGCTCTGCATCTTTTAGTGGCTGAAAATTATTGCTGTGCAAATTCCTTCCTTCCCTTTCTATGTTGTTATGGCATAAAGCAAGGTGTTAAAAGGTCAGGAATAATTCTGGGCTAATGTCATCACTTCAGATTGGGGGTTTTATTCATAAATCTAATTTTATGTGTTAAGTAAAGCATCCATCATAACTGCTATAGTTGTTTGCTGGAAAAGCCTTTTGAAGTTCAGAATAAATTTCTTGCAGAGAAAGTGGTTCCAGTGGATAATTTGTCATGTTTTTTTTTCCATGGAAAAAAATATTGGAATATTTAAAATGCTAATCTCTATTATAGTAAATATAGTAATTATAGTAAATATAGTAAAAAAAACTGTACAGAAAAAGGTAATCAATTTTCTTGAAAGACTTTTCACTTGAATCACTGAAAATGTAAGAAATATCAGAATTATATTCTTTTTTTTTATATTTTCACTGTGATACTGTCTTTACTGACATAACCTGACAAACTTATGCATGTGGAAGAATGGCAGAAAACAACAGAGGTATTCTCAGAATAGTGGGAATTCAACTATTTGGCACTTACATTAATCTTTTCTTTGAAGAGTGGGAGAGCTCTTAGAATTATCAAATCACAGAACATCCTGAGTTGTAAAGGACCCCTGAGGATCATCACGTCCAATTCCTGACTGCAAGGGCAACCTAATAGTTAAATCACTTGTTATCCCAGTGCCTCTTGAACACCAGCAGGCTTAGTGCCACTTCCCTGGGGAGCTTGCCTGGGGTCATGAACACTCCTCCTTGAGGAGTTTGTTCCAATGCTTGACCAACCTCTCTGTGAAGAACTTTTTCCCAAATATCAAATCTGAATTTCTACTGATGCAGCTTTAAGTCATTCTCTTGTGTCCTGTCACTAGCATCTACCTCTCAATTCGTCCTCATGAGGATGGTGTAGTTAGCAATGAATCACTCCTCATTCTCCTTCTCAGCTGTCCCTCATGAGTCATTATCTGTAGAGGTTTCACCATATTTGTTGTCCTCCTTTGGACACATTCTAATATTTTTATATCCTTCTTATGCTGTGGAGCTGAAAATTGCACACAGTGATCATCCCACTAATGGAATTACTTTTCGGAGGTTTTTGATATGCAATCTATACTGTGGCTTCAGAGTACCAGGCCTTACCTCACAACTGCTTCAGCACTTTCCGGGAGAGCTTCTAGTTGTGTAATATTTTTTCTGTTTACTTTGCAAAATAAGTATCTACCAGTTACATCTTCATTTCAACAGATGCTTAACGTTCAGGCCAAAGGAAAAGACAAAAGACCATATTAGAAGGTACTTCCTCTTTCGTACTATAATTGACTGAAAAAGGGCAGGAAAGATGAGTTTCAGCTTAACTGGTGTAACTGCCAGAAACTTTGTAACCATTCCTTTATGTAGTAACAGGGCTTGCAAATGCGAAGAGGAGACCTTGTCTGTCCTTCATGAGGGATGTGGTTCTGTTCCTTCCTCTAAACCACTGCAGGGAAAGGAAACACAGAAGGCACTGGTGGATGGTTTATCATCTCCTTACACTTCACTGCTCCTGTAAAAAAACTTAGAGCAGGATACTGCTTCAGAGACCTGTGTTCCCAGACACCTTTCGTCTCCTAGTTTACTCCTGAAGTGTATACGATTTCCAGAGGGCTCAGTGAAATGTGATGAATATGTATCAGGATTATTGTTCTTATATGACAGATGGATGGTTGCAGTAGGTGCTATCATAATAGACTCTTGACATAAATCACCTTTAATAAAAAAAAAAAATAAATAGGGGATTCAACGTGGAAATTTACCAAATTTTCAGTAATGCCCAGAACACAGTTAGTTCCAGCCATAACTTTGTTAGCTAGACATATGGACAGCTAGTACAGTAACACTGGAGGGAAAGGATTGGAACAAAGCTATTTTAATCCCACATGTTGTGGCACAAGCAGTTTGATGACCTTCATTTCCATTGTCTGTGAAATGGGGATAAATAATACCTTACAGTCCCTTGAGGTATACAAAAGTACCGTTACTGAAAATGCCTATAAACATCTTACTTTGCTAGCATTCACCTATTAGCATGAAATTCATTCTCAAGTTGTTCTTGGCTTTTGCGTGTATTCAGTTTTAAGCCACAGAAACATAGAATTTTTTTCTTCTGTAATTTATCTCTGCCTATTTACTTTAAGGCTTACTCTTTTGGATTGAGTTTTAGCCAGAAGCTCCATGAAAATGCATGTTTCCTATTTGCTGTCTGTGGTAGTTAGCTGTGCAAACTGAATATTATGTCAGTGGGCACTTTGGCACTCTGTGCCAGGATGTTAGGCATTTGGTCTATCTTATTCAATGTAGACATTGTCTTTCTCCTTATGACACTATCGTGTTAAAGTATAAACACTGTGGATAGAAATAGAGAATTTCTAAGAAATTCATGGTAAACATTTTAGTTTTTAGTTCTGTGCAAAGTGGCAGGTTCTTTTAGGTATATACCTCTAGTTACCCTTTTATCAAACTTCAGGCTTCAAATTCCCAGGCTGGCCTTACTCTCTTGAGCAGGGCACAGGGGAAAAGACATTTCAAATATTGGTCATATGCATAGGTCTGCCTTATTTTATGTTTAATTTAGATTCTGAAAAGAAAATAGTAACCCAGGGTACAACTCAGAGCAATCAAAGCTAGAAGAGCACTTACACAAATACACCCTTTTTTTAATAGCTTGATGTGCTCCTGGCATGTATTTGTGATGGAAACTGCCATTAAAGTCCAACAGTATTCCCAATGAATAGTAAGACTTCTGAAGCTGCCTACTTCACTAAAATTCATTAAATCAAGTTCAGAATCAAGTCTGAAAATCTTGCTAAGCCTTTTTTTATATGATTTTTTTACTCTTTCACTGTCACCATGGGAATTTATATACAGAGTAGTCATGCTACGGTGTTTGTTGAGGCAGTGGCTGTGCTTAGAAAAGATTCTGAAATTAGCACTATCAAAGTAAACAAAAACACTTCAGAGCTACATAGTTGCAAGCAAGGATAGAATTTTCCTTATCTAAGCAATACTTAAAGTCTTATCTGACTAGGCATTGACTGCCACATAGGCGGTTTATGAAGCAGAGCCACTGTGATGATAAAAAAGATTGGATGCCAAAAATTATTAGTATTACTATAAATGCATAGCACTCAAATTCAACGGTATTTGAAACAATGAGGGTAGCAATTTAATTAAAATGATAAATTTTAAGTATTAAGTCCTGCGAAGCACTTAAGCACTGAATTTCATGTAACAACTAATTTGCTGGATAGGAACCTAAAAACATCTGCATTGATTTCTAAGGAAGATTTTATTTTTATTTGGGAAAAATCCTGAAACCGGTGGGGGTTTTATTTATAATTTAGATTTTAAGAAGCAATTGCGTTTTGAATGTTATCTTAGCCTTTTTCTTTTGTTGCTTACTGCTGGCCTAGGCTTGAGAAAGGATTAGCAGTCATGCTAGCATCCATAGTGTTTTACTGACAAGCATCCACTAGGTATTACGTTTCAAGGCTCATTTATTTCAGTTGCTGGCCTGAGGAAGCACTGAATTATAGTTACTGTTATCACTGTGTCAGAGGGCAGAATTCTCACCATACTTCCTATGCTACACTCAGTGATGTAGACAGACTTTTTTGTCTGGTGTGGATATGAAATAATATTATTGTGTCAAAGACAAAGAACTTTTGCAAAGTATAGTAATTTATAATTATATCTTAAAAGATATCTCCTTAACAATTGTGTAAAATTGAGTTTCTTGGAACAAAGAAACATTTGTAATATTTTGATTGTGCTTTGAAATCTGAAGGACTCTGTGTGTGGAGGTGTGTTTGTGGCCATATTCACTCTGTATAGAGACAGTTTCTGTTGCCTATCTAGTTGCCATCACGAGCTGTTGCTTAGATAATCGCATGATCTCTCTTTTGTTGGATAACTACCAACAAAACTTGTATTAGTCCTGAAAAGAAACCCCAATTATAGGAGGAAAAGGGTTTTGTTTAAATTATGTCACAGAATACTTTTTGTCTTCTGGTAAAAAAGCATTTCATTCAGATTGACCTACATTGCTACTGCATGAATGTGTAGTCTCAACACAGCTAAAATTCTTCCATTGGTGTCTGTGATTCAATACATGAAGCACTCTCCACTAAACTTGCCTATGCTTAGCCAATTTTTTTGGCAGGTAGAAAAATGGAGAACAGGTAACAGGTGAAATAAGCATCAGATTTCTTTTAGCATGGCAAAGAGAGCTGTCTGTTTCTAGACAACACATTTCGGCTCAAGACAAGAGAACTAAGCCATCCAGCCACAGTATCAGGACTCTGAAGTATTCAGTGGAGCTGACTGAGAAGGCTATAAACCTGCCACTACAAATCATCATGCAGAGGAATTATTAGATATGAGGGATGGGGGGAAACACCTCAGCCTTCTTTACTCAGGATTCTGTGCCACTCATATGGGAAAGAAAAAAAAACCCAAGCTTTAACAAGGCTTGCAAAATGCACCTTTGACAATCGGGAGCACAGATATATAAACACAAATTAACCTGCTTGTATGTCCCATCCTCACCTCATGTTTCCTTGAGACTGAATTCCCAAGCATAAACACTTGTACAGTTGAAGTGTACCTGCTTTGAAAATCCTTGCTTGTACACCCAGCTGTCTGGCTACTTGATTATTTACAATCAAATAAGCTTTTGAAAATGTTGCCTTTAATTTTTGTGAAATAATTATTATTTAGGACAAAGGAACTATCAAAGTTCTTCCTACTATCAATACTTGCATATAATAACCATGATTGGTTGTTTAGTTTTTTGAACCAGATGTTGGCAAAGTTGCTGGCCCTTTGTGTTGTCTGATTCCCAACTAACAAACATACTCTTCTGAATTGAAACTATCAAAAGCAAATCTCTGCCTGAAATTGTTGACCCTGAAAAATATGGTAGATAGTGAAAAACTTAGCATATGCCCCTAAGCAGATATCTGCTACTAGAAATCTCTATAATATCCTCTGTTGGACCCAATTATCAAAAATGCCACTGAATCTCAGCTTGTTTGCACTTCATAGTTTTCCTGCTTCATTAGTTTCCAATCCCACCATCAGCCAATGGATTTTCTCTTTTAAGCATTGAATGTTCATACTTGTACTGTTGTTACAATATGCATTTAAAAGGGAGAAAAATGAGTCTGATAGATAAGAAGACAATATGTACTCCTGAAGGACATAGCTGGATGCCAGACTTTGGTTTGTCTACTCCTGTTGCATAGCATATTCCCTGCAACTCTTTTGATTGTTCTTCCTTATGTGACATGAACACCATGATATGTGACATTAACACAATGATGGTTTGGAGCAGTAAATACATGCTATCAATGTGTAAGGAATTTTTTCTGTTACAGTCATATTTATCTCTCTAAATGTGATGTCAGATACACTCCTCTTCCTAGGCTGATAAAACTAGCACAGCAGCACAAATGTCACCCTCTCTGCCTCCAGGGATGAATCTGTAGTACAGAGCTGGCATTTTAAAAATTTGCGTTATCTGGCTCAATGAGTTCAAGTGCGTTCTATAATGTGAAGCAGTATCTTGTATAGCAAATGCAGTGTATTTAGCAGCAGTTTTCTCTGCTATTTTTCGTATTGAACTGAAGTGAAAACCAGTTCTTTTTCTTCACTACTAACTACTAAGTAAGTAGGAACTAAACTAGGCAGGTTTGTTGAATGCAGACAAGCAGCTTCTCTTTCTCAAACAAAAAAAAAGTAAATGCAAGAGAAAGGAGCAATTCTATAAATTTGCAAACTATTTCTTACAAAAGCTTTCCTAATTTCAAAGAAAGCAATAGTGGTGGTTTCTTCCCTGCCCCCTCCCCCCTGCCTTTTTTCCTATAAAATCACCCATGTAATATTCTGGATTAATATAAATTGCTGACCACTGAATTTACATTAACTTTCACAAAGCTCTGCTTCTGATATTGCAAATTAAAAGTATGCCCTGGGAAGATATAGGACAAGTCATTATGGCGAAGTAAAATTCCAGTTTAGGGTTACACAGGAAGTCTTTAGTAAAGCTATAAACGGAAAGTTAGTCCAGTGCCTTTGCCACAATACAACACAACCTTAAAATATTGGCTAAGTGCACCACATTGCAAATTGTTGCATTGCTTATCAAGATGAAAACATTTCAGGAACTGTGAAAATGTCATTTCTACAGAAGTGGACACATCCTTAGATTTCCCACATTCTCATTAATTCTGCCTTCCAAGTGGCTCATTTCTGTGTCTCCTCCCCCTCACCCCCCCCCCAAATTCACTCACACAATTGTCTGAGCAAGCCTGGGGCTCTTTGTGTTTGCTAGGTTGTTCTGGTGCAGGGATGTGATTACTCGTAATCCTGGGATTCTGCCATCTTCTGGCAATGTTGGCTTGCTCCTAGTACACAGATCTCATTAAGCCAGAAGTCAGTGGCTTTATCCACATTACCTCACGATAAAGAGAGCAAAGCTAGATCAAATATCTTAATTAAGTTAGATGCTGCTCTTCAAGATAGCTTTGCAATTTTGCTTAATTCCTTCAGATACCTTAATTTGTATGATGTGTGTGTGTGTGTTTGCATGTGTGCCTACCACCATGCCTTTTTCCTTGTGAATGAAATTTCAGCCTTTCATTTATTCTGCTGAGGCATAAACCACTTCACCCAGATGCCATATTACTTGCTCAGATGGAAAACGCAGTTAATATTGTATAAAGTACATTTGAAATTTTTTTGTTTTTCTTAATATTATTATGTTAATTATGGATTGTAGGTATCAACACCACGTTCTATTATATTTCCAGTATATAAAAAGTAACAATAAGAAGCTAGGCAATTAATTAAAAATATTATTATTACTAGTGGTAACTGAATTTGGTCTAGTTATTTTTTCTGTTTTAAAAACTGTTGAACAGTTTAGAAATATGTTATTTTATTTTTACTGTTTTCTGCTTGAGGCATAAGATTTAAAAAAAATTATTAAAAATTCTTTTGGTAGGTTTTCAACAATTTTTCTTCCGTAGACAAATTCCATAGTCAGTAAGATCTGGTGACACTCAGACTGGTGACTTGATCTAAGTTGTGCGTTAAAATAAGAAGTCAGCCACCTGCTTGTAGAGGCAAGAAAGCCAAAAAAAATAGGAGAAAAGAATAAAGGAGGTCTGATGTAGTGTTATGTTAGTAATGACATCACAAATCACAAAATAAATACACAAAAACACCTTGCTCCCCACTACCCCTCAAGGGACTACCCTTTATTTTTACATTTTATACCATGGCATAACTAGTCTTTAATAAGACATGGCTCTGTAGACAGCATTTTTTGCTATGTCCAGAAGTAAGATACTGCATTCAGTACCGACACATTATTCAAGTAATTTGCATGCATTCAACCAACACTATCTTGTGAAGGAAGATGGATCAATAGGAGCTTTTTTTTTTTTTTTTTTTTTTTGCATTTCCACAGCACCTTAAGATGGTTGCAGAGGAAATCTTGAAGACAGGACATAGCAGAACATATTTCTAATTTAGTGCATTTCCTTCTTAGGAGGCTTATCTGGCATCCTGAATCATGTAATTAATATACAATTATGCAGCAATTTCATTAACCTGACCATTCTGTTGCTGTAGTAAAAGTGGTAAGACGGAGTTGCAGGTCTATGAGTGACCTCCAGCATGTATCTCATGAGCTACCAGATGATACCACTAGCAACAGCCATGTAGACATGTGGGAAGCATGAACTCATTCTGTTCATGACCGGTACTGCACATAGGAGTGGGTATAAACATGACTGTGGAAGAACGTGGAGAGAGAAAGGGTGCAAGATAAGCAAGCAAGATAAAGCTCACAAAAGAAGTAGTCTTGCTAGTTTTGGTTCAGTGTGGGGGTTTATCCAAGGCACCTCCATGCAGAACAAACCTAGATCTCCAATGGAAGTATAAAATATATTCCTCCTTCAGCATCCATCACAAATGATTTTTGGCATTAGGCTTTGTGACTAGAGTAAATGGATGACATACTCAAATATGTCGCCTTTTATAAACCCAGAGGTACAGCATTGAGATATTTTCCTGAAGTGTCTAAAACAAAGATATTCTGGAGATGAGTGAAATCTCCACTTCTGTTAACTATGGTAAGTTTGTACCTATTACTGAGTTCTTCGTATTCTGGTATACTTACAAGATCTACAATATCTTAAAGAAAAACCATTTGCTTCTGATTTATTCAGAACAGCTGAAAAGATTTCTTATAGTTCTCCTGGTATTGTCACAGCTTCTGAATAAAACTACCTGTGTCATTTACATTGCAAGTTTCAAAAAATTATTAATAGGAGCATTGCTTTTTCCTCTGCTGATTTGAAACTGAACAGAACAAGCTGAAAGTAAATCATGTACCGGATGGAAAGAGACTGACTCATGTTTTCATAGCATTCATGAGTCATTTCCCCCTCAATTTCAGAAAAGCATCAAGGCATCACAACAAAACACTGAGAATGCAATTGTTTCAATAAAGTTAAAATGAGAACATAATAACAGTGGGTATGAATGCACACATGCAAAAATGGTCATTTAGTGAGAAATGTGCTTTGCCTCATGACTCATTCACCTGTGTCTCCAAATGCCTTTAAAATAGATGGGCTGGTTAGCTCTCTGCTTTGTACCACAGCCCAAGTAGGACTGGCAGACCAGCTGCAAATCTGTTGTGATTGCAGAGAGATGAAGCCTATGCCTGCATCAGCTCCTTTCAGCCACTGATCCAAATATCTGCCCCTTTCTGATACAAAGGAGGTTGGGACTAAGATAATTGCATTGTAATGAATTTCTGGAAATGTTAAAAACTGATTATCCTGACTGCTAGAGACTTCTTCCCCATCACTGCCAGTGTAATGTCATATGACGGGTAGCAAAATGACCTCTCAAAAAAAGGACCAGCAGCTGACATACCAGTTAATGAGCCCACAATGATTCTGGACAGATGACAGTCATCTGTTTACACAGACTAAGCATGAAATCTTAATAGTCAGATTTGCTGCAGTCTATTATGATCATTCATGTCCAAATACTTGGGAGGTATTTTATCACATTCGAAGTGGTATGGTAGGTTTTTAAGTAAACTTCTCTCCATGATTTTTGATAGTTGTTTCCCCTTCTTATTTCCCACCCATTCTTTGCATTCCTTAAGATAATACCCAAGACTCTCTCAAAATGAGACAAATCACCCTGAATTTAATTCTTGTTGTTTTTTTCTTGCTTTCCAAAAAACTAAAATACTGAGATCTGTTTCCCAGTTTTCCAATCCCCTGAATCAAATCCCAAAGCCAAAGAAAAAGCTACTGACTTGCTTATTTCCTTGCTTGTAATGTGCAAGACTTACAGATTCATGCCATCAGGGCAGCATGCTTTGTATGCATTAAGTGCATTTAAGCTTTTAAGAAGCAATTCTCTACTCTGTACACGAGCTAGTTAATTCTCTGTCATTACTCGTAAAGTGAACTCTAGCTTGAATTGAATTCCTCTGTACATCTCTCTGTAAAGAGAGATGCAAAGTAAGTGTTTAACAATGTTGCTACTTGTTACTGTATCTCCCGCTTATAAACTGTGCAGTATCGATTTGAAGTAGCCCACTGGTTTCTTTAATCCTTTGATTAAATCTTTCCAGTGTAACATTTCAAAAGGCAGCAAAGGTCATGTCATTTATATAGAACTACATGTGCTGCGCACCGTTTGTTCTCACTCCAGCCCAACACAAAAAGCAGAGCTTCACATACAAATCAGTGCATGCAAAAGATCTTGTTCCTCAGAACGAATTGATTGCTCTTCTCCTGTGCATTGATTTTACTGCTGTGTAAGCATCAGACATCCATTTTGAAATATTTTGGGAATATCTGAGAGTTGCAACAGGCTCCAAAACCTTTCTTCTTAAAAACTACATCTTTAATTTTTTGTATACCCCAAGGAATATTTTTGGAAAAAAAAAAAAAAAATCAGACTCAAGGTTAAAAATTAAAAAAGCTATGACAACACATTATGTTGTCATACAGAGTTGTTTCATACAGATGGGAGAGGCAGCACAGCTACTCTGCTGACACATAATCAGGTACACCTATTGCACCAGGAAGCAGGGCCCAGAAAACAACAGCATCATTAATACTTGTATAAATCTAGTCCTGCTTGTTCTTCGTGCCCTTTTGATTATACAAGGGACAGAAAAAAGAGATTCAGACTGATGTCTGTGTTTTTAAGAGGAATTTGTGTTCTGTGCTTGACCTGCCGCCATCTTGACAGTCCTGCAAAGAAAATCACAGTGATTGTAACCAGAGTTTTGAAAGAATGAAGGAAACTTCATCAGAACTTACCATTTATTTTTAGGTAAGAATACTGATACATCTTAAGAGGTAATAATAACAATCAGAGTATTTAAGGTTTTTAAATGTTTTTATTAGCTAAGTAACAGCAATCTTCCCCAAGCTTAAAATAGCACAAACATCAAGCTCTTAAAAAGCTAATATATATATATGGCATGCACAGGATACACTCTGAGAGAACAAGAGGTTGAAGCTGCTTTGCATTTTCACTGACTCGCATTCTTGTGAAAGAGGCTCATTTTCTTCATGAACTACTTACTACTTTACTTACTTGGAGTAAACTGGATCAAATATTTCTCTTCTCAGTTTTAAAGCTCCTTTTGGACTAAAATGAACATGACTGAGTTCTGCTGGAAACTCTCTAAATATCCAAGTCTTCTCAATGAGCATAGCTATGATTCAGCTTCAAAACTTGTTCATGTCTCATTTCAGTTGGGATTTAATATGCTTTTCTGATTGTTGACTTTTGTTTATGTTCTCAAAAAGAGCATGCCTCTTTTTCTTCTTCATCAGCCATTTTGTGCCTTTTGGGTTTCTGGTATCTTACAAGTTTCTGGGATTACTCTACCACTAAGAAGAAAAACTGGAATATTTGTGATATAATTTGTTTTTAAAGCCAAGTGACATTGTTGAAGATATCCTGTTGAAGTTCTTGTTGGCACCCAGTTTTAAGTCGTAAAACTGTCATTGTGTGGTTTTATTAATATGTTATCTTCTTATAGTGCAAACAACTAACAATGTGGAAATCCTACATTTCTGCAGTCCTTGCTATATTTTGTTATATTATTTCTAATATACGTGAGATTTGCTTTCTGCGCATTCTAAAGCTGAGATCTGGTATTTGTTTCTGTATCATATAGCATGTTCCCCTGTAAACCATGCGTTTAAACAGGAAATATTTCATTGCATTTGAGTTTAGCAGAGTGGCTAATACTTAACACAGTCTTATAACTGTGTGACATCATTGAAAGAGTTCTTACTAGCATTTACAAATAAGATTCTTATGTTTCTCAACTTTGCATGAAGTCTCTACAACATGCTTTGTCTCCTCCAGATTCTCTGCTTTGTGGTAACATCCTACACAAAACACAGAAACACATCGAGAGTAGTGTAAGAAAACCAGCTTTCAAACATTCAGATTCTCTTTGTCCAGTCACCAGCCATCTTCAAATCAAATGTCTATCCTTGTAAAGCAGTCCAAACTGCATGTGTTTAGGATGGATGTTTAAACATTTGTGAACAGAAGGAAAACCAAATTCTTTGTATCTGCCCACAAATGAAGACCTACATTAAATACTCAGGTTGAGTGAATCCTAAAACCTGCATGGAGTGTCCTGGATTGTGAAGGAATGTGATTCAGCTTACATGGAGGAGTTTATGAAAGGATACAGTGATGTGGTTGCTTTTCATAGCAGGGTTTTTTAATGCATTTTTAAGTGAAGCAAAACTCTTCAAAGCTAATCTGTGGAATAAGCTACTAATACACTCAGGATGGAAAGCAGACTAATAGAAACTAACCATGATTATGGAGAAAGAAGTTAGAACAGATGAACTCAGTTTCTTTAATGGCATGCAAAAACTTTTTTAAACTGCTGAGGCAGAGGTTTGAGGTACATTTCTGCCACAGAAAACAATCACTAAGTGAAACATTGTAAGTGCAGTAAGTTAACTAAAGAACAAGAGTATGATGAAGGTGCTTGTGGATTCTCATTAAAGAGGAAAAACTACAATTCTGTCCTCTAGAGTCATAGCCAAGCAATGTAAATTAGAGAGGGGCTGGTAGAAAGAATTTCACAAGACTGAAACTCTGCCTCTGAAAAGTTGTGGAATATCTCCCTTATTTCGATGTACATCAGTACAATGAGTTGGTTCTACCAAATTTCTGCACACTTAGCACCTGAAGAAAAAGTTGATCAATTTGATGTGCCCTAATTGCCTGCAATCCATCTCTTTTTTATTTTTTTTAACTGCTCCTCTTCTCCTATAACCCACACAAATGCAATCAGAGTGCCATGTCACAAACTAATCTTGGCTCCAGGCAGTGCCAGAAATGTCAAACTTAATGGTATCTCAGCCATATAGGATTTCAGCTCATGTTTCAGCCTTATAACAAGCTGAGTTTCGATGTAAAATTACTGCTCCAGTATCCAGTTTCATCTTCATTTTCTCTCTCTCTCTCTGTCTTCCTCCTAAATTACAGCAATTCAGACCATAAATTAAACCAAATAAGGGATTAATGTGGAACACTNCTGAATCTGTTTTCTAGCTCATCTTTCTATCTTCCCTGATTTCTGCTTTATAATCTGCACTCTTTTTTTTGTTCATTTAAGGAAATACTTCCTTTATTCACCACTTGTCTGCCTTGATACTGAATATTGGCATTTCCCTGTAAATCCAAATCAGAAAGACACTTCCATGCACACCCTCTTCCAGAGAATATTTGTCTAGGATTCAGATAAGAGTTCAGAACTTTCCTCATGTCTGAGCAGTAACTGAAGAGAGTAGCTTTAAACATATGAAGAGTATTTCAAAAGACCATCAGGGTTTATTTTAGCATTGACTACATTTTTCTGGCCAGATATGTTTTCTGCTATTTTAATGCTTGGAATTGTTGAACTTACTGACAAGGACACAGTGAGATGATGCTATATACCCCTTTGTTAAAGGTAAAAATTATTTTATAGTAAATTAATCTCATGTAGATTTTTATGTTAGTCGATGCTTTCTGGTTTATTCGCTGCTACAATGCTAGTGGTAGATAGAAGTAAAAATGTGTGTATGTGTCTTGGGTTTGGTTGGGATAGAGTTAATTTTCTTCGGTTACCTATACTGTCCTGCCAATAAGAAGGTGGGGAGTACCCAAGAGGCTATAAGGGGAACAGCCAGGACAACTGACCCAAATTTGTCAAAGCAGTATTTGATACTGTATGATGTCAGGCTCAGTATATAAACTTGGAGAACTGGCTGGGGATGAGGGGGTGGGGATTGCTGCTAAGGAACAGACTGAGCATAGGTTTCTAGGTGGTAAGCAATTAAAATGTGCATTACTTGCTTTGTGTGGTTTTTATTATTGTTGTTGGTTTGGTTTTTCTCTTCCTTTACTGTCCTCTTAAACTGTCTTATTCAGTCCATGAGTTTTACCTTTTTGTCTCTCAGTCTCTCCCCATCCCACCAGGGGAGAAAGGAGTGACAAGCAGCTATGTTGTACTTAGTTGCTGGCTGGGGCTAAACCATGACGGCGCAAATTATTGTCCACAGGATTGTTTATGGCAATGTAGCCTCGTTTTTTTCCAATTGACAATATAATGCGCATCAGTTAGTGTCAGGAACTGTATGTGTGGTGGCAGCATCTTCTGGGATATCAGTTGACATATTCAGTTGTGGGTCAGTGTATGAAGGGTAGTAATTCATTGTTAGGAAATGGCAAGGCTGTGTCATTATGTTTCGACAACATCCTCATTCATACTAAGGTGTTTGCTATAAAAGATTCTTGCCAACATGTGTAACTAATGAAAAATACAATTTTTTTTCGGAAGTCCGGAGTTAAGAAACAATGATTAAGAACTTTTAAAGTTTCTGCAGTGCTCACATCTTTCCTCTCAATGATATTTGTGCATCTCTGTTTAATTCCTCAAAAAAGAGCTTGAAAGGGCTTTAAAAAGATCTCTAAAGGGTAACAGTACAGACTTTTCCCCAAGATAGCAAAAAACTATTCAGTTTCTGTCAAAGTGCAAATCATGCTTCTACAGAAGAAAGAGAGGAAGGTTTTGGCAATACTGGTGGGGAAGATTCTGCACATTAATGTCTGTTTGAATGAGTTGGAAAAAAATAAGAAAATAATCAAACTTGGAGGATACTGTACAGTTCATGTACTGTGGACTCTATACTGTATCAACTCACCTTTCTTTCAAGTTATTTCCATTGCTGTTGTTCCGTTTCCAGTGTTGCATTCCCTCCACCCCAATACCAGCTGCTTCTTGCACCAGAATGAGGCAGTAGCTAGTAATATCTCTGTTTAGATAATCATCACTAAGCATGTGCATTTATTCCTCATGGAGATACATGAAATACATTGCCCCATTTCCTGCTAGTGTTCCACATTAATCCCTTATTTGGTTTAATTTATGGTCTGAATTGCTGTAATTTAGGAGGAAGACAGAGAGAGAGAGAGAAAAT
>VWPV01030565.1:0-12109 GCA_013389885.1 Geococcyx californianus | reverse complement strand
TGATTCTATGATTCTGTGAAACAATGGAGACAGGATTTTATCCAAACTGGTTGCTCTTCTCTAGCGAGTCTCTGCCTGTCACTGAAGGAGTCCCTTTTGGCTCTACCCAGAACAATAGCAGCAACTCCTTAAAATCAGAGCTTGATAGTTCAGCAACCATAGAATTATAGAGCAGTTTGGGTTGAGAGGAACCTTAAATATCATACCCAAGGCCCCTTCCATAGGCAGGGATTCTAGATCAGGAGGGGCATTCTTTGCTCATGGGACTCAGAGACGCCAATGTCATTGCCAGTCCATGGCTTTCCTAGAGTCTCCTTGCAAACCCTGGCAAAGGGATGGATTGGCAACATCTTCAAAGCTGAAAACGTTCTTCATCCAGCCCTGCTGAAACCAGGGAAAATGGCAAATGTCTCTTGTGCCAGTTTTCCCAGGGATGATGGTTTACAAATCTCCTTTCAGGATATAAGAACTGATTTGAGGTCATAATTGGGAAGGATCTAAGTTCAGTTAAATAGCAGCACTGCCTGGCTTTCATTGCCTGCCCCAAAATCACAGAATCACAGAATAACCTGAGTTGGAAGGGACTAACAAGGATCATCGAGTCCAACTCCTACCTCTGCATAAGAAAACCCCAAAATTCACACCATGTGTCTCAGGGCATTGGCCAAATGCTTTTTGAATATTGCCAGACTTGGCACCACGATTGCTTCCCTGGGGAGCTGTTCCAGTGCTCCACCACCCTCTGGGTGAGGAACCTTTGCTTATCATCCAACCTAAACCTCCGCTGGCACATCTTCCTGCCATTCCCTCGGGTTCTAAATCATCCTTTTCATGGAGGAAGACTATTTCTTCCTCATCTTTTCATCCCCTACCTCCCCCTCATCTGCTCCAAGCTTGACAGGGACAGGTCAGTCAGTCCGTCACCGCTAATCTTGGGATACTTTTAGTGTCACTCTGATGACAGCACACCTCTCTGCCGAGCCGCCGAGCCACAGCAATAAAAACCTCTTAAGGCCAGCAGCCCCTCTGAGCAAAGTGGCTTGCCTGCTGCCAGGACCCTTCTTTCCCCCTGCAAATAGCATCCGGACGATTAGCCCTGCCGCCTGTGACAAGAATCGGACGTGAAACCTTCCACTTTGAGATGCATTAAAGCCCTTTGCTGGAAGCGCTCGGAAGTGCACCGTTCACCTCCTTCACTTGCCCTCTCACCTCTCTACACCTCACCCTCCCTGCTCCCACCCTTCTCCTCCTCCGTAGGGACCAAGCGGCTTGAGGGATGCTCTCAGGAGCACCCAGGGTGGTTCAGGCTCATTCCCTCCACCCTTACTCCCTGTCTGATTTGTGGGTGTTGAGGACGTATTTCCACCCTGTTAGGCTATGATTAGGGCACTGTGGAGCATCAGAAAGGCTTTGCCATAGCACCCCAGGTTTGCCATGAAAGAGATCGATATCTGTTCTCAGCATCTCTTTTTCCATAGGTAAATTCAAGGGTACCCAGCCAGCACTTTGGATGCAGTTGCTCTGTTTCACAGAGTAAAAGGGTTTGATAGTGCAAAATCATCCAGCCTTCAAAGCTGAAACTGTGCAATATTAACTTTAATAGAGAGATTTGAGGCCACCAGCCCCAAGCCAGATCTTCTTGCCACCCCTTGGCACAAGGAAAACAGAGTCAGATGGCAACCAGGGGGTGTCACAAAGAAATGCTCTTCCAGGCTCCTCTCTCAGCACTGGTTTTTGACTCTTTTGGCGCTTGGTTGCTGGCACTGGGGGTACATGTTTAGTGAGAAACCCTCTTGGATGGAATGTGAACCACACAACGTGGCATCTCTGTATCTGGGGTGAAAGCCTAGGGCTTTCAGACACTTGCCCCAGCCCTGCTCTATCCTGGTTCCTGTGCTCCCTCCTCAAGGGAACCAGTGTGCTCTTTCCCACCTTAAGTGGCTGCAGAGCTATGCTGTGCACTGGTAAAGAGCTGATGAATGAAGTGTGCAATGCTATTAATAATAAATAAGCTTGTCTGTTGGTTTAGAGGATTTTGTTTTGCTGCAGGGCTCATCAAGGCATCCATCGGGACCTGTTGCATTCGAAGGCAGAATTGTGCCCCTAAACCATTAAGCCATCTCCATCACTCCCTTTAGACACTATGTGTGTTGGTGCAGCTCCTCAATTCCAGCTCTCAGCATCACAGGATGTGGGAAGGCAGTGTGAGCTCTGGCTCAACTCAGTGGTTCTCACAGTGTTTTCCCTCATTTCACCAAATTTGGGGTTGCAAGGTGAAAGGTTCAGAGCTCAGTGTGGTTCTGTTCAGCTCAGCAATTCCGTTGCGTTCGGGGAAGTGCACCCTGGGGAAGGTGAGATGCGTTATTCCCGTGCCTTGGCGTACGTCCCAGGCAGCGTAGGGATGAAGTCAGCGGGCTGCCAGGGCCAGATGGGTGTGCTGAGAGCTGGAAGCAGCCACCATGAGCTGGAGCATGGATGAACCAGAACCAAGAGGCAGAAAGTCACCAGGAGTCAGGAAGGGCACAGTGGGAAGCTGGGATTGCACGATGCAGCCAGAGCCATTTGAGGGGTAGTGACTGACTGAGCAACTCACTCACTTGACTTCGTGCAAGACCTTGGATGTGTCTCAGGGCTCTCCCATTAGAAAACAATTTCACTGCTCCTCCTGAGTCACGGAGGCTACGACTATACTAGAAATCAGACAGTGATAGGGAATCTGCTCAGGCCCTGGAATCCAAGCACAGTTAAATTATTAGTGCAGTCCCTGGGCAGCTATGGACCAGCCCAATCAGCTGCCTCCCAAATCTTCCATCACCACGGGCCAAGAGGCCATTCCCATAGATCATTAGATGTTACCACGATATTGAGGAGTGTAATAGATTTAATGAGGTGAATACGGATTCACAGTAGCCCTGAAGAGAGGGACTTGGGGGTGCTGGTGGAAAAGAAGTTCAACACGAGCCGGCAATGTGCACTTGCAACCCAGAAAGCCAATGATATCCTGGGCTAATTCAAAAAGATCGTGACCAGCAGGGCAAGGGAGGTAATTCTGCCCCTCTACTCTGCTCTCACGAGATCCCCACCTTCAGTTCCGGAGTCCTCAGCACAGAAAGGCGTGGATCTGTCAGAGTGAGTCCATAGGAGGCCACAAAGATGATCAGAGGGCTGGAGCACCTCCAATGCAAGGAAAGGTTGAGAGAGTTGGGCTTGTTCAGAGAAGGCTCTGAGGAAACCTTGTAGCAGCCTTCCGGTACTGAAAAGGAGTTACAGGAAAGCTGGGGAGGGGCCCTTCACCAGGGAACGCAGGGATAGGATGAGGGAGAATGGTTTTAAGCTGAAAGAGGGAAAATTTAGATGTTAGGAAGACATTTTTTACTGTGAGGGTGGTGAGGCACTGGCCCAGGTTGTCCGGAGAAGTCACGGATCCCTGGAGGTGTTCAAGGCCAGGTTGGATGAAGCTTTGAGCAACCTGACCTAGTGACAGGTGTCCCTGCCCATGGCAGGTGGGCGGGAACTGGATGATCTTCAAGGTCCTTTCTGCCCCAAACCATTCCATGACTCTATGAACACGACCGTTCAATGCCGTATGGCCTCTGTGCCACAGACTGGTCCCAAGCACGTTTAATTTACTAATAGAGGCGTACCCTGGGAAGCTAAAATTCATCCTTCCCAATATGTTCCCATCTGCTTTTTGGCTTGGGAAAATCTTTGCAAAATGAAAAGAAGCTGAACTCATTCTTGCTTTTCCTAACCCAGAAAGCAAGGTTTTGAACACGTGCATCCACGCTGCCTATTGCCAATGAAAGTCCAGATGAGGGAGTACGTGTCCTTGTGTGCATTTGGATGTGCATATTACCTGGCTGGAGTAAGTCTGTTTACACGTAGCCAGAAGAATGAGTGAGGAAGGTCTGGTGAAAGGTATAAAGGAAAAGAACTCTCCCTTGGGATCTCCACTTACGGCACAGATCTGTGTTCTCAGTTGCCTTTTCCCACACTGTGGCTCCTGGACCATCCCTTTCTACACAGTTGTGGGGCACTCGATCTCTCCTCTGTGCCTCTGCAGACACAGAGCCTCAAGCTCAGGGCAGGATGGGAATATCATCTCCTGACATCTATAGCTCTTGTGAACCCATAACTAAGCTGCATCAATTTCAACAAGGGACCTTTTTGAGTGTCTGGTACCACCCACTCATGAGTTGGAGCTGCTTCAGATCATATCACCCGAGGGAATGGCAGGAAGATGTGCCAGGGGAGGGTTAGGTTGGCTATTAGGAAAAGGTTCTTCACCCAGAGGGTAAAGGAGCACTGGAACAGCTCCCCTGGGAAGCAGTCACAGCACGAAGCCTGAAAATATTCAAGAAGAATTTGGCCAGTGCCCTCAGACACAATGTGAATGTTGGGGTTGTCCTATACATGGGTAGGATTTGGACTCGATGATCTCTGTGGGTCCCTTCCAACTCCAAACATTCTATGATTCTATGGTTTTTCTATGGAAAACCCAAATTTAGTCCCAAATGTATTCCCAAGATACATGGGATGCCAAAGATCCCTGATGTTTAATAATTTATGGGTCGATTTATTGTGTTTGACTCCACATGTCCCTTATTTAGGGGTACCTGGACACTGAGAACCTGCAGCCCGGGCAGGCGAAATGATGCGATGAAATAGAAGGAAAATCCTGCCCTTCTCATGGCAGCTCCTGTGTCTGCGCCAGCTTCATCCCTGCTTTTCTACTCTCTTAAACCTCCACAAATGCTCCTTATTCCAGCCGTGCACACGTAGAAACTCTTCTTTTCCCTCCACATTCCTCCTCCTCTCTCTCCCCCTCTGGCTGCTTAAGAAATTCAAACCTTTTTCCTATTAGGAAGAAAAAAAAGGCCATGCTACAAGGTTGAAAGAGAAAGCAGAGGAACGGGTTAAAGGGTTTAAATTGGAGTTTTATGGATATTTCTCTCTCTCCTTTGTGAGCGCATTAAACTTTCTTCGTTAAAAACCAAGAGGACAGGAATGGGAAAGGAAAGGAGAGAAAGAAAAGAGAAGGTGGGGGGAAAAAAAAGCCCTCAGATATTCATGTGTGACACAGCTCAGGGAGGTGAGACGTACGGCTGATTTGCTTAATGCTGACAGGTCTTTCTTCTTATTGGAAAGAAAACACAGCGGGGATCCTAAAATGTGCCGTGTAAAGGTCCATGGCAGGAGCATTTCCAATCTTCCGTGGTGACGCTGCGGGCCAGGTATTCACACAGGGAAAAATAACACAAAAAGTTCTTCAGTCGGCTCCTATTAACCCACTGCCTGTGGTAATGCTGAGCATAAAGCTACTCCAAAGTGTCCTCTGCTCCCACGCTAGCCGGCACGGGGATGTGTTTGAGTTGGTGTAGGTGCATCCATGTCCATGCCAGCCTGCCCAAGAAGGACATGTAAAAATAAGAGGGGGGTGGAAAAAGGGGGGAAAGAGGAGGGCCAAAGCAAAAGGGTTGTGAGGGGAGGATGGAGAGAAAGCAAAGACAAAGAGAGAGGGAGGGAATCTCAAAAAGAAGAGAGATAAAATGAATTCTAGAATTATAGAATCGTAGAATCATGGAATGGTTTGGGTTGGAAGGGACCTTAAAGATCAGCCAGTTCCAGCCCCTCCCTGCTGTAGGCAGAGACACCTTCAACTGGATTAGACTGCTCAAGGCCCCATCTAACCCAGCCTTGCCTCCAGGGAGGGAAGGTGGGAGTTAGGGTGGAGGATTCTTCTGATGTGGCCCTGCTCACTGCTGGGCTCCCACATGGGGTTCCCACAGACTCGACCAAGGGGACAGCAGGAGTACCCAGGCATCTGGCAAGTGGGATTCATAGAATCATAGAGGGGTTTGGAATAGAAAGGATCTTAGATATCATCCAGTTCCAACCTCCCTGCCATGGGCAGGGACGCCTTCCACTTGGTCAGGTTGTTCAAAGCCCCATTCACTTGGCCTTAATCACCTCCAGGAATGGTGTATCCACAGCTTCTCTGGGCAGCCTCTGCCAGGGCCTCATCAACTTCACAGCGAATAATTTCTGCATAATATCTAACCTAAATGTCCCCTCTTTCAGCTTCAAGCACTGGAAGGCTGCTCTAAGGTCTCTCCTGAGCCTTCTCTTTTCTGGGCTGAACAACCCCAACTCTCTCAGCCTGTCCTCATATGGAAGGTGCTCCAGCCCTCTGATCATCTTTGTGCACCCCCCCCACCTCCCTGCCTTCATGGGAGCCACTAGCCAATCTCTTCCCAGTGGCTTGTGTTGCTGTGACTCCCTCCCCTGGGAGAAGCACCCTCCAGCAAGCCTGACTGTGCTGCTTGTCTCTTCTGATGAGCGGATGGCTTGTCCTGGGGAATTGCACATTTGCCTTTCCTCGCGTCAGCTCAGAGGCTGGCGGGACGTGTCGTGGCAACATCATGCACAACACGCAAGCTGACACGGCTGATGGCCTTTGATGCTGGGACAGCTGAGATGCTCTACAGATAAAGACAAGACTCAAGGGCAGCCTGCCAGCCGCTGGCGAGGCCAGGTTGATGACTGGTATGTCATTTATCCAAGTGGAACATCCTCCCTCCGGTCTCCTCACCATACCTGTTGGTGCTATGTCTCACCTAGAATGAAAGTTGAAGCAGATGTTTATGGAAAGTCAGATGCATGTATGCTTGTCACAGCAAAGCCACAAGCAGAGGCTGATGAGAAGGGGAAGAGGAGGAATAAAAGAGGAGATTTAGAAGCAGGTTGAATACCGGTAAGGAACAAGAGACAGGGAGCTTAAGGGTTAAGCCAAATCCATAAATTTGTTGGATTTGGAGCTATCTGCTGGTGAGCACAAGTTGATGGCTTGGTGCCCTTGTGCCTCATAACTTGCCAAAAAAGTGAAGTTTGGGGTATAGATCACCTCATCCTAAAGTCGACCTTGTTCAGACAGATCTTCCTTGCCTGCCATCGACTGTCCCACCTCTTGTGCAGTCACAAATGCAAAGTGAAGGAGCTCCTGCATACAATGTCCATGACACGCAGGTTTCGGGCAGTTGGCAAAGGATGCATGAAGGACTCAGGGAGCAGCTGTATGACATGGCCTTGAATTAGCAGTTGAGTCTCTTTTGGGAGGGACTTGTAGAGACCAGAACAAGCAAGAGGCACCATATGGCAACTGGAAGACTCAGCAGCAGAGTGCTGTGTTGGATCCCACATTCCGTAGTCACAGAATCATAGAATAGTTCGTGGTGGAAGGGACCTTAAAGGTCATCTAGATTCATCCCCTCTGCCATGGACAGGGGCACTTCCCACTTGTTAATGTTGCTCAAAGCCCCATCCAACGCAGCCTTCAACACCTCCAGGGACAAGGCAACCATGGCTTCTCTGCGAGTCCTGCGCCACTGCCTCACCATCCTGATAGGAAAAAAAATTATTCCTAGTATCTAACCTAAATCTCCTCTCTTTCAGCTTTCCCCTCAACCTATCCCTGCAGTCCCTGAAAAAAAGCTCCTCACCATCATTCCTGTAGGCCCCCTTTAAGTACTTGAAGGCTTCTATAAGGTCTCCCCAGAGCCTTCTCTTCTGCAGCCTGAACAAGCCCAACTCTCTGTTGAGAGGGTCTATTTGACCTCACATTATCTCATGCATTGAGGTGGTAAGACAGATGGAGCAGAAAAGTCAAGAATATTCCTACTCACTTCAAGAGACCCCCTTGGACAGTCCCCTTTCTGGATGTCACCATGCAGTCGCAATGACTGACAAAGCCCCTGATTTTGCCAATGCTTTTACTCCCCAACACATCTTGCCGTTGGGGTTGGGCCAGATCTGCCTGGGGAACACACAACAGCAATTAGCAAATGTAACCAGGCACTGCCAGATGTGGGTGGACGTGCCACTCCTCTCCCTGCTCCTCTGTGCTGAAGCAGCAGTTTTTCCAGCAGAACCAAGCAGCAACCTCAAGGGCCACAAAGCAGTTACTATGTCTTTCAGCTGTGAGCAGGGCTAAAATTGACTGGGGGCAGAGGAAAGGGGAGGAGGGAGAAATTGTGGTCACTCCTTCTTCCTTTCTTAGTGCTCTGATAAGCCCTGGAGGAGCCAAGGGAGTGAATTTGGACATCAGTTTGTCATATCTACCAGTATAGCTGCCTCAACATCCCATGTAAATAAGGCAAAGCATGCAGGTAGTGATGCCAAGGGGATATCCCAGGTTGTGTTGTATCTGTCTAACCAGGCTGGCATCCATCTGAGAGCTGGAGATGTGATCAGTGGGGGCTGGAGCACTTAAAGTCCGTGGCACAGAGATATCAGGACATAAATTGCATCAGTAGCCCTGGTTTTATCCCTACCGACGACAAAGGGATGGGCGTAGGTCCCTGAAGGTAAATGAGGAATGCCTTGCTCTGATTTTGCTTCCCACCAATGATTCATTTCTCCATTCCTTAGTTTCATATACCGCTAAAATGGGATTTATGGCATTGACCTCCTCCCTCCAGTGCTTGGAGATCAGCTGATGAGAAACATTGATGGTGGTTCCTGCTTGATGTCTACCCAGAGGGCTCCCTGCTGAGCCCTCAGTATTCAGACACCTGGCGATGTGGCCCTTCCCACCCATTCAGTTAACACTTCCCAGGTTGCTGGGCTCAATCTTTTAATCCTGCAAAACCCAAGCAGTTGTCCAACAGCAGAGCCATGCCTCTCTTCTAAAGTCTTGCAAGAAACATCAAAAGCCCGTGTCTACCACCCACCCTGGTCCACAGTGGCCACAGTCCTCATCATCGTCAACCTCTATGGTTTCTGCACATGGAGTTATCGTAAAACAGTAAGTTTAATCTGCTGATGTTCCTTGTGCTGCTCACAGACATATTCTCCATTCCAGCATCCCCGTCCCAGCCTGCCCTGGGACCACATGTAAAGCAATCTCATCCCAGAAGGCAAACTATTCTTTTCCAAGACATGCCAGTCACCTCCCAAGGATTTCAGGTCTTCGCCACTCCCAACTCTACCTCAAAAATATCTGTCTATAGGCATCAGGTGTTGGTCTTTTCTCCCAAGTAACAAGGGACAGGACAAGAGGAAATGGCCTCAAGTTGCATCAGGGAAGGTTTAGATTGGAAATCAAGAAAATTTTCTTTTAAGAGCGGTGAAGAATTGGAAGAGGCTGCCCAGGGCAGCGGTGAAGTCTCTATTCCTGGAGATGTTCAGAAAATGTGTAGATGTGGTACTTTGGGACATGGTTTAGTAGACAGAGTGGGGTTGGGCTGACAGTTAGACTTGATGATCTTAGAGGTCTTTTCCAACCTGAATGATTCAATGAGTCTATGATTTTATGATCCATCAGCTGGCACGGAGAGGTGAGAGGGAAGACAATGTGTCCAGCAGAGGCCAGTGATATGGCCAGAGCTAGAGCACAGGACATAAAATGAGGGACCAAAAGCTAGGTTTGATGACCTGGAGAAGATGAAGCAAAAAGGAAATCATATTTCTGTCTCCATCTTCATATGGGAGAGCGTAGGGAAGACAGAGGCAGACTCATATCAGAGGCTGTGGTAGGTTGGCCCTGGCTGGATATCAGGTCCTCACCAAAACCACTCCCCCTCGTCAATTGGACAGGGGATAGAAAATGTAAGAAAATGCTCACGGGTTGAGATAAAGACAGGGAGATCATTCACCAATTACTGTCATGGGCAAACCAGACTCAACTTGGTGGAAAAGTAGTTTAATTTATTACCAATAAAATCAAAGTAGGATAAGAAGAAATACAATGAAATCTTAAAAACATCTTCCTCCTACCCCTCTCTTCCTCCTAGGCTTAACTTACTCCCAACTTCTCTACCTCCTCCCCTCCAGCAGTGCTAGCGGACAGGGAATGTGAGTTTTGGTCTGTACATCACATGTTGTCTCTGCCCATCCTTCCTCCTCACACTCCCTCTTACTCCAGCGATGGATTACTCCCACGAGAGAGAGTCTTTCATGAACTTCTCCACCCTGAGTCCTTGTCATGGGTTACAGTTCTTCATGAACTGTTGCAACATGGGTCTCTTCTATGGGAGGAATCTTACAGGAACAGACTGCTCCAGCATGGATGCCCCATTGGGAGCTTTCCACAAGGTCACAGCCTCATTTGGGCACCCCCTGCTCTAATGTGGGCTCCTTCACAGATTGCAGGTGGATATCTGCTCCACCATTAATCTCCATGGGCTCCGAGGAGTACAGCTTGCCTCCACATGGTCTTCACCACGGGCTGCATGAGAATCTCTGCTCCAGAGCCTGGAGCACCTCCTCCTCCTTCTTCCCTGACCTTGGTATCTGCAGAGTTGTCATTCTCGTGTACTCTCACATATTTGCCCTGTGTGGGTTTCATAACCTTGAAACAGGGTCCCAAAGAGGCTATGGGTTCTCTTCTCCTAAAAACCAATCTGATCTCAAGTAGCCATGGTTGCTTCTTTGGATGAGCAGCTGGACTGCGTGACCTGCAGAGGTCCCAAGTAATTCGTGACTGTATGCAGCCAAGACATGAACCCCACAAAAACCATGTGAGAGTCACTCACTTTGTGTCCACCAGCAGAAAATAATGCTGACCACCTCCTGGATCGCATACCTGTGTGTCTTCTTGTACTAGCGTGGCTTTGCTTCTTATTTGGGCCACTGCTAGTTCCTGCATCTCATGTCCATCACTTCACACCTGCCAACATCCCCCATACAATGGAATATTTCTACAACTGATTCTGTAATCCTTCCTTAATCTTGACCAGATCTGTGGGCATGTGCCCCCACCACACATCTCTACCCATGTCTTTGTGTGGGAATGGTGACTCCGGAGAGACCTCATTGTCTCCAGAGAGATTATCTTCTGTCACTTCTGACTAAATTAACTCTTTGAAAAATTATTCCTTGTCCTTCCCAGGATTTTTTGCCAAACTGTGAGTTCCCCTCTTTCCTTCTTGGAAAAGTCAAAGTTTTTTCTAACATGTGGGACAGTTAAGAGTGTCCTCCAAGAGCATCCTCCAAGAAAACAGCTTCCAACTGTTTGAGTCTGAAATAGGGGAGACTGAGATTAGCTTTTAGGAAGAAATTTGTTCCTGTGAAGGTGGTGAGGCACTGGCCCAGGTTGCCCACAGAAGTTGTGACTGCCCCCTCCCTGGAGGTGCTCAAGGCCAGGCTGGATGGGGTGTTTGAGCAGCCTGGTCCAGTTGGAGGTGTCCCTGTCCATGGCAGGGGGATTGGAACTGAATGGGCTTTAAGGTCCCTTCTAACCCAAACCACTCTATGATTGTGACCAGGGGAGGGTAATGTCTCTCTCAGCTCATTCCTTCCTCTTCCTCTTCCATGGCAAAGCAGAAATCAGCTCAGCTTCTCTCTCCATTCTTCCCCTTTTCTCTCCCCCTCCTCTCCATCAAGCCAGTTGTTTCATCCTCTGAGAACTCTCTGCTTCTCCCTATGGGACCCACTTTAAAAAACAAGGGGAGGGGGGGCCAGGAGGGAAAAGGAAAGAAAACTCCATTGTCTTGTCAAAGGGAATAAGTGAAAAGTTGCAAGTGTCTCTCTGCAGGTTTTGGCTCCTGTGTGTTCTCCTTTCAAACCCTGCCAGCCTCAGGGGCTGTCATTTCGCCTTCATCTCATCGGATCGACCCGCGGTTTCCCACTGCTTCCCCTCCCCAGCATCACTGAGCGCGGAGCTGCCAGGCTTTTTCACGGCCACCACCAGCTTGATCCTATTGACAGATCTCTTCTCTTTGCTTCCCTTTCAAAGGGGGGTTCTGGGGTCCCTTCTTTCCTCCCTTCCTTTTCCCTTTCTTCCTTCCCTCCCTTTCTTTTCCCAATTTTTTCTTCTCCAAGGTGCGCTGCCGAGCTGCTGCTGTGCAATGACTTGACAAGGCCACACGCGGCGGAGCTGGGGCCCAATTATAAACACCTCTTTAAGAGCAGCCTTCGTTTAGAGAGTGAGATTGGAGCTGTCGGAATATTAACAAGCTCTTGCGGCGACGCGGCATCCAGCAGTGGTGCAGAGGGGCCGCACGCCGGCAACCAGGGAGGTGTGGGGGGGTAGACGAGTGAGAGAGCCAGATCAGGGTGATGCCCTAGGCAAGAACTTAGAATTATGCAATCATAGAATGATAGAACGGTT
>VWPV01030564.1:2137-13412 GCA_013389885.1 Geococcyx californianus | reverse complement strand
ATTTGTAACAGCTTATGGCAAAACTTAGCATAAATCATTTTACAAATAAGTACAGTCATCATGGAAATTGCATGGATTTTCAGAGATGAATGGTTCTGATGGCATCTGCCTTTTCATGGTATAACTACTGGTCCGTGCTTTCTTGCTTCATAGCAAGAAGACAACAAAGCTATCACAAGAATTGGAAGAGCTACTAGTACTATCAACACATTCAGGTTGATTGCTTTGACATTTTCTTCCTCGTTCTAGTAAATAAAAAGCTTTGGATTTCATTCCTTAGTTGAATCAGAGGTCCATTCTTTGCTTTAAACCTCTTCCATTTTAACTGAGAGGTTTTCTTCATTTGGTTGACAGTTCCCATTCTGTTGTAGTTTGACTTCAGCTGGCCTTTCCGTATCTCCATTGTCTACTTCCTTGTCAGTTTCCAAATTCTGATCTTCTTTAGTGTGATCTTTGTCCTACCAAAAATAAAATTATTTTACAACAACAACAAAAAAACCCATATTCTTTTATCATTATAGGATACTACTTCAAACCAACTCTTGGTATGGTTATTGTCTCAGTTCTTACATGTTTATCTTGCTTCAGTAACTTTTTTAATAGAGGTGACAGCTGCTTTTACTTTTTTTTTTTAATAAGAAAAGGTTATGTCTTCAATTGGCTGAAGTCAGGCAGTCATAACAACCTGTCATCCAAGAAATCACTGCCATAAAGTGATCTGTCTCTATCATTAACATTCAGAAAACACAGCAGCATCATGGAACCTCTAGGAAACAGCTCTAGAAATAAAGATTTCACCATATTTTCTAAATAAAATAGGGTTTAATCTTTTCTTTCCAAATTTCATCAGGTATCTGACACATTTTAAAAGAATTCTTGGGTAAGATCATTACTTAAGCACATGGACAGAGTCACCTAAACCAGCTGGTTTGTAACTGTTGAATCATTTTGAGTACAACACCTACCCTTTAAAAAGACCTGGGTTTTTTTGAAATTCTAAGAATAAACAATTTGAAGATGTTTCTTTTCTTAATCACATCACCTTCTATTTTTCATGGGAAAAGCCCAAACTGCTCTTCACAACTCTTCAACTTTACTACTGCAGAGTCCAATACACAGGTCACGACCAAAGCAGCCAGAGAGCGGATGAACTACAGAGTGAAACTTTATTAAGAAAAGCAATCTTTTCAGCTAGACAGCCAAGCTGTCTCTGAACACTGGTCCTTAGTTACACAGTCTGCTTCCTGCCAGCTCATACAAATAGGCAGCCAAATATATCCTAGCACATGGCACAGAATAGTGAAGAGAAAACAAAAACAAAGTGTTTCCATAACCTATTAACACAAGCTCCTCTATGCCCAGTAAAGTTCAAACTGGCCCACTAAAACCAACTCTAGGTCTCCGACTGACAAAAGCTAAACCCAAATGATAATAATTTGTTAAGGAAAAGAGAAGAAGGGACAGTAATTTCACTAATTGCTACATTAGCACCACTCCACTCTGTGTATCACTTGGTCACAAGGCTTACCTTCAAAGCAGTGGCACTTTTGTCAGATTTCTCCTTCCCCTCTTTTTCTTTACTACTTTTTTTCTTGGAGGTGGAACGCTCTCTTTCTCTTCTTTCATTATTTGTATCTCTTTCTCTTTTTTTTTCTTTCTTGTTTCTGTTTAAGAAAACCTTTCCTTAAATCACAATTTCAACCAACAGCAACCACCTTCCCAATGTTTAATTGTAAATTAAACTCTCATCTGCGTGTTTAAAAAAAAAATGGAACATAACAAAAATCGCTTCATAAAGACAAGGGGATTTCTTGACTGAAGAGCTAAAGTATTAATCTGTTCTGTATGCTGGGTGTTTGCAATGGGAAAACCAAATTAATCTGTATACAGTGAAGGGCTTTTATTGATCTGAAGCAAATTTGCATTGTTGACAGATTTGAAACTCTCTAGTTGAAAGTACACCAAAATTAAAATCCACGGAGGTTTTTTGTTTTGTTTTCAAGTAAAACTGATTCATATCGACCAACTGAAATCATCTGAGATGACTGATGCAAAGGCAATAAAACTATGGAAATACTACAAATTCTTCCTCCTTTACAGGTCATTAAGTTTTATGTCAAACTGACCTTCTTGGTGAAGGAGTTCGTGAAGACTTTNTGATTCATATCGACCAACTGAAATCATCTGAGATGACTGATGCAAAGGCAATAAAACTATGGAAATACTACAAATTCTTCCTCCTTTACAGGTCATTAAGTTTTATGTCAAACTGACCTTCTTGGTGAAGGAGTTCGTGAAGACTTTCTTTTTGTTGTTTTGGATGTTTTAGGAGACTTTGAGGGACTTCTGCTCTTCCTTTTACGCCTTTCTCTACAGGATCAAGAATCAAGACAATCAAAAAAAGCTCATAAAATAATCTGATACAACAACTAAGTAAATAACCCTGAATTTAACATTCTATATCACCAACAATGTATGAACTGCAAAATAAATATTTTTGTATTCAGTTTGGTGGGTACGGGCATGTTGGAAGTAGGAATAAAAGGTTGTGCCCTTTCAAATGTTAGGGGGTTTGTTTACCCTCACATGCTTGTACTTATACTCGATAATAATGCAAACACACTGAATTCACTAATCCTGTATCAAGCAAGATTTTCCTCAATCAGGAAAAGAATCCAACTGAATGAACAGCCACATTAAGACAGAAGGCATAATTTGACCAATACAAACTTTAAAACATAACATTACATCCTGAAAATCACTGTAAATTCAGTTCAGCCTGACTGAAGTTTAATTCCTAAATACATGAGTTAGCACTCCTATTGGCTTAGAAGCAAACAGCGCAAAATGAAGCTCAAGTTATTGTCAAAATCATGGTAATTAAGGTAGTATCTATCCTAGCAGTCTTTGCACAGCAAACAATGTTGTCATTCTGTAGCATACTGAAGAGCTCACAGTACTTTATAAAAACAGATGTTTTACACAGATACATGGAATTTGTTGAAATTGCTATTATAGTCTTATCCTGAATAGAACAAAACATTAAATAACTGGTTGCAAACACACTCAAGCACACATTCAAGTGAACTAAAAACGGAGCCATTAAATTTACATTCAACAGAAATGCAGAATCTATCTCTCTCAAAGTAAAATTTTCTTTCCTATCACCTCTTCACAGAGCAGGAAAGGTGGACAGGAAGAATCATTAAATAAAAACAGGGAAGTTAAAAACTAATTGAGAGGGCACTTCAGGACACAGCACAAAACTTACACTTATGCATACCAGCTTTTGCAATTCACACCATTAAGTATGAATATTTATATCGTCAATATTCAGAAAAGTCAAGAAATCAACAGCTATTGGGCGAATTACTAAAGGGATACTTTCAAGATACGCCTGGTATCACTATCTGGATCGATATTCTGACAATATCATCTACTGTGACCTCCTGAAGCAGCACAGGACAAAATTTCCTAACTATTTTGTTCAGCCAGCTCTTAAGTTTTACTCAACCCTTGGTAATATAAAAAATCACGGGGAAAATAACACAATCACTCATCAGTTGCTTGCTAGTTGATATGAATCTCATTTTGAATGTCTTCATATTTATCATCACCTTTTTCCAAATGACAAAACTGCGAATTGATACACTATTCTGACAGTGCTCCCACTTAAGTCTATATTGAGTACATCCCCACTTTATTTTGCTTTCAAGCATACATATCTGTGAACAACGAAGTGCCTTAGTAATTTAATTGTATTCAAACAAGAAACTGTTCATGAAATCTAATTTTAAGTTTCTGCTTTTCATATTTCAAACTGGAAAACAACTGTGTCTGACAATGTTTGTTCCCATCTCTATTGTACCACTCTATAAATTGTGTGCACCTTTTTTTAATACTCTTCAGCAATACTAATACAACAAAATTTAATTAAAAAACGACTCTGAACACTTTGGTAGCAACGCTGTGTCTCTTAATTATACACAGAAGTAACACTCTGTACCTATCTCCTCTTCTACTCTGTAGACACCTGTTGGAAAAGAAGCCAGATCCCACTCTTCCCTCTAGTCTACATCTCTTCCTTCATCTAAGAATCACAAGCAGCTATCTGATTTCTAGTACTTGTATGCTGTCTGTCAGTAAAGCAAGGTCAGTCGACACTTAGTTCTTAAAAGGTCCTGTATGTCCTATTCCACCTTCAACCCTTCTCCTAAAAGGATAACTACTTGTCCAGGATTTTACACTCATCATGTAAAGGATCAGCAATCCCAACTCTGTGCTGCACTGTAAATGCAGGCAGCTGAAGCATCACTTTGTTGGATAATCTTCTCCAGAAAGTTTTGTAACCATTTCAACTAGGCAATGGTGATCACCAAAATAAACAGATACTCCTAAACACAAGGTAACACGGACTCTGTAGCCCAGCCTATTCACAATTACTTTTGAGAGAATAACAAAATTACTGAGGATGGAAGAGCCCTCTGGAGACCATCAAGTCTGATCCCTTCCTTCCTCACCTTAAATTAAAACAAGGTTACTCAGGGCCATACTAGTATCTCTGCGGATGCAGATTACAGGGTCTGGTTCCAGTTTGCCAAAAAAAAAAAGCCCAATCAAACATTTGAATAAAGCCTTTCTTTTCCACATGCCAGTATGTGCCTGCTGCCTCTTGGCCTGTCACTGGTCCCCACTTTGATGTCTGGCTCCGTCTTCTTGACACTCTCATCAGGTATTCATGGACATTGATAAGATGCTCCCCCCACAGCCTTCTCTTTCCCAGGCTAAACAACCCCAGCTCCCTGAGTCTCTCCTTGTATGAGGGATGTTCCAAGCCCTTCATCAGTTTCTTGGCTCTTCAATGAACTAACTTCAGTATGTCTGTGTGTCTCTTGAAATGGGAAGCCCAGAATTCAACACAGAATTTCACATGAGGCCTCACCAGCGCTGAGGAGACAGCAACACCTTCCTTTACTCACTCACAACACTACCTAAACACAGCTCAGCACACTGCTGGCCTCCTAGGCTCCAAGGACCCTCTGGTCCTTTTCCGCCAGCCAGCATTCCAAACAGCCAGAACCCCAGCGCAACACAGTTATTACTACCTGGATGCAGGACTTGTGAGCTGAACAAATAGAAAGGCCCTGAGATGCCTGTCAGCCTGTTTTTCCTGTCTGTTGAGGTTTCTCTGAATGGCAGCATACCCCTCTGGCGTACTAGCCTCTCCTCGAGTTCTGTAATGTCTGCAAACTTGCGAGGATACTTTCTGCCCCAATGTCTAGGCCACTGCTGAAGATGTTCAACAGTATGGGTCTTGGTAATGATACTCAAAGGGTAATGCTATATCTGAAGAAGGAATTGTAAATCCATATTAAAAAACTTATTTCTCTCACCCTCCACCTTCAAAAGAACTTTGTATTTGTATAATAGCAACTGTCTGAAAAAATTAATTTCATGTCAAAGTATGTTTCTGTATTTTAAGTTCACTAGAAGAGATGCACTGATTTTCACTAGAATTCTTAGCCCAAGTACATGGCATTTGAGTCTTCCATGGTGCCTTCTTAAATAACAAGGTTCTTAGAGGGGAGCATAATTGCTGCAAACTGGAGTACTACAGTTATTATTTGACATTGGGAACTGGGGCTTTCACTGAGGTTCTTACCTAAGCTAGATATTGTCACTATCTCAAATACTTTTTTCTATACTGAACTAACTCAACATTCCCGAGGCCTACAGACAGAAAATGTTATTATTTCAAAGATGTCAGAACAATCTGTACTCTGTGTAGGTCTTCAACCTATGAAATAATGTTAAAAATGGATTAAGAGGTAGTTGTGTATTCTTAAGGAAGTATTTTGCCCATAAACTGTCAAAACAACATAGACATTTCTGTCTGCATTATATGAAACCATCAGACCCTTTTCTGCCTTGTATGAAACACGAACTCCTTAATTTTGAGGAATGTAGGAATTCTGCTTTTATGAAAGAATATTAATACATAGAACTTTTCCCAATTCATCCTGCTTTTCATTCTCTCAAGGTAACAGATAAAAGTGTGGTACCTAAATTTGACAGGTGATAATACTGAACTCTCTAAATTCCAGAAAGGACTTTTTCCACCAAAGCTTTAGAATTTGTGTTAGCCACAACACTTTTAGAATAAGCCTGAGTTAGTCCACTTGCAGAGCTTACAGTCCATCTTAGAGCCTCCTTTTGCTGTACTTAATTTCTCTAGACTTTCACCTCCCTCCGAAGAGGTAAAACCAACATTAACTTGACTGTTTACTATCACCATCATTAAGGAATGTTGCTTTTTCACTTGTACCTGGCCATCTAATCAGCTAATCAAGGTATCTTTATTTTCCAGCTGAGACACATTCATCCCCCTAGCCATCCAAGCGAAATACTTGCTTCCTGCTCTTCAGCCATTCAGCTGAAGAATAGCAAAAACTATCATGCAAGTATTCCTAAGATCCACAGACCAACACTGTACAGTATGTAAGTAACCAAGGAATTATGTAACAGGAACTCAAGCTTTAATCAGGACCTTAAGCTTTAATCAGGACCAAGATGACGTGTGATGTTTACCTATCGGAACTTTTGGATCCCTCCAATGCAAAGAAATGGCACAAGATTCACATACCTACTGTCCCCAAGGACTATACTATACAGTTATGCGAAAGGCCTGCATCAGTGACCCAACAAGAAACTGTGTTCTACCAGGCATCATACAGAACACTTTGTGATAGATTTTACTCTATAGCAAAAACTTACAAACCAGAAGTAATACAAATTTAATGAGTCAGAGACATGGTGATATTGAATCATGAAAATTAGCATGGTGCCTCACTGAACTGACAAGTCAATAAAATCATGAAAATGTTCTAAACAAACCTGCTGGAGCTACGAGATCTTCTTGAAGAGCCATAGCTTCTTGGGGGTGTTCTGGATCTCTTCTCTTTCTTCTTTCTATCATCTCTCTCTTTTTCCCTTTCTCGGTCCTTATCCCCATCTTTTTCCTTTTCTTTATCTCTGTCCTTTTCTCTGTCCCCTCCTTTGTCCTTTTCTCCTTCCTTGTCCTTAATCTTCTCTCTGTCCTTCTCTCCTTCTTTCTCAGTATCTTCTTTTTCCTTGTTCTGGTCTACCTCTTCCCTGTCTTTTTCCTTCTCCTTATCTTTCTCTTTTTCTCTGTTGTCCCTATCCCTGTCTTTGTCCTTGTCCCTATCTCTATCCCTGTCTTTGTCTCTGACTCTTTCTCGATCTTTGTTTCTCTCTTTATCTCTCTCCCTGTCCTTCTCTTTGTTTCTCTCTTTATCTCTCTCTCTCTCCTTGTCTTTATCTTTGTCTCGGTCTCTCTCCTTCTCCTTGTCTCTGTCTCTCTCTTTTTCCTTCTCTTTGGTCTTTTCTTTTTCCTTGACCTTTTCTTTGTCTCTTTTCTTGTCCCTGTGAAAAGCCAAACAGAATCCATTAATTAATCTTTAAACTTTCCAATTAAAATTACAACTACCTCTTTAGCATACATTAATGGCTTAAGATAAAGTATGTGCCTCTCTTGAAAATAGTGATTATTCAGTATTTTCATTTTCCACCGTGAGGCAAATGTTATATAGCTAGGAAAAACCTGGAAACCAAATTGCAGAAACAGAGGTCAAAATCAAATCCAACTTCTATCTTCAAAGCAATGTTATTACACTTCGAGAAAATACGTCTCTTCAGTTACGTTGTTATAAGTACATAAATTTCCTGGTATTGCTAGGACTGAGACAAACTCTATAATCTGTAAATCCACTCTTTACTAAAAATGTGTCCACATAAAAAGGCCTGCAGACTAACAACACCAACAAGAACAATGACAGCTGACTGACAGAAGTCTTTATTCTACAGTGTTCTCAGATTCTACAGATAACCTAGAACTGCCTGAAAGTCTAAGAAAAATTAATGAACAGAAATAAAAAAAAAAAAAACGGGCTAAAATTTCACTAGACAACTTCCCTCAAAAGGCAGATGTTCTAACTCATGTTCTAGTTGTCAAGCCAAGCAAAAATTGATTAGAACACAGCTTTGGCTAGAAGATGACATTTTGGTATAGAATTATTTGCAAGTGCAAATCCTTTCTAGGAGAGAGATACGTTACTCCTACACCTGGTTCTAGGACAGAAGAAAATGAACAATTGTTCAGAGAAATAGGAGAAAGTACAAAAGAAGTTGATTAGCAGCCCTTTATATGCTCAGGAGAAGTAAAGTGACAGAAGTTGCTGTGTCTATTGGTATCAGTACATATTCTAGCATTTTTAAAGCTACTCAAACAGGCTCCTTCACGTGTAAAAGGTCTTAAGCATAGCCCCCACCCTTCTTCAATGGAAAAAGTGTTTGGCTGTATCTTGTTCTCAACTGCAACAAACTGTAGGCTGTTGTATGCTCCATGGCTTGACAACTTTAGTTCCCACCAGGTTTTGGCAATTAATTTCTCAGAAGTCTCGGAGAAGGAATGCAAGATCAAGAAGAAGAAACAGCAAGTAATCCCTGCAATAGCAGAGTCTCCCAGTGATCCAAGAAGTGGCTTCTAGTTAATTTATCAGAGAAATTTCATTGGACTTCCCCTTCCAGTAAGAAAGAAAAGTATCAAGACTTCTATCCACTAAGCTGTTTTCCTAGGCACTTTTGTTTTGTGAATATTCACTATTATATCCTTCAGAAAATTATGTTATTCTCTTGTTGGAATTTCACAGTTCTGTAATTACTTAAATAACAGACTACATAAGATACAGATGTATTAGATCCTGAAATGCAAATATGCCATACAGAAACATGCATTTGTGCCCACAGCAGTGTATGGCAAATATGAGATAGCCAAAGACAAAAATAAATGCCCATGCACAAAACACTATAAACATGTTCTCAGAATGTGGGATAAAGGTCAGTCTGAATCCAACCTTGCCAACAGATACATATCAAATAAGCACCACCCACTTTTTTGTGGGTTGCACAGGCTACATAGAACATTCCTAATCTATTGGTTTGACAACTAAAGTTGTCTATTTTCAGCTACCTTGCACGGTGGTATAAATGTAGACTAGACTATCAAAGTTTGAGGTACCTCAGTGTGGCGGTCTAAACCCCATAGGAACCATATGAGCTACTATGAAGAAACTTAGCCGTACCCCAGCCAAAACCAGAACGTTCAGCATTAAAGATTATTTTCTATTCTTTTATCCTACAGACAAAACCCAGGGTTAGACTTAAGCATTCTGTGATTACACCCTTTACCAATATCTAAAAAAAAAGTTTAAGATTTTTTCAAAAAACGTACTGTGTATTAGAGGACAACAGTATCATTTCTCAGGAATGGAACTCACCGAGAACGAGAGCGACTTCTTGATTTACGCCTTTCCCTAGATCTAGACCGTTTTTTAAAAGGACTTCTGGATCTGCGTCTGTCCTTGTGTCTTGAGAGTGATCTGTTCCCAGATCTACTTCTATATAAACAATTACAAAAAGAAAATACTTTAATATTGAAACTTCACAGAAGTCAGGTCAACTAACAAAGGAAAAAAACCCAGAAATCTTGCCTTCCTGCATAAAATTATGTGAAGATTTACAGCTCAGTAATATATGGCCTACCAAAATTTTTGCAAATATGAATAATTTATGCTTCTTCAGGTGCACACATCCTCCTTTGGAACAATGCACCATTTCAGTAACACCCATATTTCAAAATAACCTTCATGAACATTTTGGAAAATAAACTAGCATCATATTAGGATAGCTGTCCTTAGCAAATTACAGTGCATAAAACTTACTACAGACAATTTCCAGCAACTTGTAAAAATAATTAATTATATTTTGCTCCTTTTCCAGGCCCAGTCACTTATTGCAGTCTTGTTCACTAAAGAAAGACAGCTTTAACTGGTCTCTTTTTGCTTTCTTCTACAGCCTTACAATTTAAATGAACTTTGAAGATACAAAACAAAACAAAAAAACCCCACTACCTGTGGTTCAGTATTTAGTTAAGCTACTTGTTCAGTTGAAAGGACTTGTTAGCGTGGATTTCAATTACAAGAATTTTCAAGGAAAGGAATGAGCATTCACTACACAATAAATAAGGAATGCAAATAATGTGCAGTTACTCTGATAAAAACCCAACTGAAGTTGTCTGATAAACATATATATTATAGTAATGGATTTGAAAAAATAAGACTTAAAAATTATTCTTTTTTTCCAGAATATTCCCTACTTTTGGAAGGTAATACTCCCTAGGAAAGCAAATTCAAAAAGCTGAATTTGAAGAATAAGTTTCAAAAACCAGCATCACTGGACACTTGGCCTGAGAGGTTAAGATACCATAAAGTTTAACTTACCAAAGACACAAAGGCCATGTACATTATTCAATAAATCTTGAAGAACAGGGAGAGAGAAAAATTACCAGCTCCACCTGCCTTCTGCAGCTCAAGACACACAGAGTAATATATACCAACAGAAGAGAAGATGTAACCATTTATTTCCTATGGCTCTGCTCCGCTTATCAGTGCGGAAATACAAACTATCTACAGGGCAAATTACTTACAAATGAGTCAAAATAAGACCTTGAACAGATTTTATGTCAGAGATTAAAACAATTTCAGTGCTTTATAAAACAGCAAAATACTAAGGATAGTTTATTCCTAGGGATGAAGTTACCTCAACAGATCAGACTGGGTTTTTTCAGTATGTTCAGCTTCAAGCACAGGTTTTCCACAAGTAGAAAAATGCAAGTCTTTCTTGTAAAAATTAATTTTGTTTGTGTCAATACATGCATGGTTATACAAAACAGACTGGGTTTCAGTTATGCCTTGAGTTAGAGAAACAGCAATGAAGAAGTGACTAAATGATTCTTCCTGCACTAAAAAGGTATCTAATATTTTGATGTCATTTGATAACATGTACTGTGGTATCTCGCTATTGCAAAACTGAAACCTGCACTTCTGTCATATTCATTTGGCAGTATGATTGATGATAACCTTATTGCCCTCTACAACTACCTAAAGGGAGGCTGTAGTGAGGCAGGAGTGGGACTCTTGTCTCAGGCAACCAGTGACAGAAAGAGAGGACACGGTCTCAGGCTTTGCCAGGGGAGGTTTAGGATTGACATTAGGAAGAAGTTCTTCACTGAGAGGGTAACTGTTCACTGGAATGCGCTGGCTGGGAAGGTGGTGGAGTCACGACCCCTGGAGGTGTTCAAAGAGAGTTTGGATGAGGCACTTAGTGACATGGTGTAGCTGACAAGTAGGAGTAGGTG
>VWPV01030563.1:0-37412 GCA_013389885.1 Geococcyx californianus | reverse complement strand
ACTGTGATACTGTGATAAAAGGTACAATAAATTTGTCCTTACTCAGAGAAAAATGCCCCTCAATCTTTTAAAAACGCTTTACAGATTAAATGTAGGTAAAAAGCCAAAGATTTATAAGGTTTACCTGTCAGCTGATCAACTACATCATCAATGTAAAGGAATCTTTACTATAATCCTACATAGCCAGCTTTTAAAAATTACTTTATTGACTAGGGATGGCAGGATACTTTCCCCTAATAAAATAAGTTTTCTCCTTTTATATTTGTCTCATAGCTGTAATAATATTTTATTATCTGATATTGTTATTAAAAATATTCCATCTGATTTTCCACTTACAAAAAATTATTTGTAAAATATAAATATCCATTCTTGAGAAAAAAAAAAAGACCTACTGTTTACCTGCACTTCTGTAGCTCAGATCACCAAGAATTTTATCTCCCACTTTTCTCAGTTTCCAATGTTGTCTCAGTCGTAGCAGTTCAGAGTAGAAGTCTCTTTGTCGCTTATTTTCCTGGTTTTCTGCAACCGATTTGGATAATCTTTCTGCACCTTTCAACAGGATTTGAGCTGCTCCAGCTAATGACTTCTTTTTTGAAATCAACTGGAGAAACTGAGGATTCTAGTAATAAATGAAGATAAAGAATTCCTGTAAATTCTCCAGAAATTATCAATGGAAATAAATTGACAGTGACTGATAACTTAGTTTTGCTGGATGTTCAGTAATTTATTTGAAGTACAGCCACAACTAGAATTTTGACTTAGAGCTTCAGCAGAGAGGCCTCAGAAACCAGCCTCTCCTCCCTTTTTTAGCCTTCCCCTGATGCATAAAGCACTGCACCAGCATGTAACAAGGAACATTTTACTAAATCTTGTACATATCAGACATGAAAATTTCCAGTGAAATAAAATCTTTGGTATCAAGCCATAAAACCTACACAACTAGGCACAACATACCTGTTTTGGAGGAAGGGGATCCTGCACAACTGGATCTAGAGTCATGAACTTCTTATCCTTGACAATACTAAGAACATCGTACAACACACACATCTCGGTCAAGGCGCTTCTTAAATTGTTCCTCACTGAATCCCAAGGCCAGAGGGATGGCTGAAACTTCACCAACCCTAGAAACAAAACAAAAGAAGGAAAACCAAAGGATTGTAAAACAACGTGATGTAAGGCTCATTCTTAACCCACAGAGCAATCATAACTGCATGAAATTCACGCATAACAAGAAAGGTAACAAGCAGGTCGAGGGAGGCGATTGTGCTCTTGTGAGACCTCACTTGGGAGTGCTGCATTCAGTTCTGGAGCCCTCGACTCAGGACAGACACAGATCTGTTGGAGAGCATCCAGAGGAGGGACACAAAAATGATCAGAGGACTTTGGCATCTCCCAGATAAGAACAGGCTGAGAGAGCCGGCCTTGTTCAGCCTGGAGAAAGCTCTGCAGAGACCTTATAGTAGCCTTCCAGTATTTAAAGGGGCCCTACAGGAAAGCCGGAGAGGGGTTCTTTATCAGGGACTGTAGTGACAGGACAATAGCTTTAAGCTGAAAAAGGGATGATTTTAAATTAGATATCTGGAATAAGTTTTACTGTGACTGTGGTCAGGCATTGGAACAGGTTGCCCAGAGATGTCATGGATGCCCCGGGTGTTCAAGATCAAGCTGGACGAAGCTTTGAGCAACCTAACCTAGTGGAAGGCGCCCCTGCCCATGGCTGGGGGGTTGGAACTAGGTGATCTTTAAGTTCCCTTCCAACCCAAACCATTCTATGATTCTACGAAACACAACATAACTGGATGGTACCTGGATCTATCCTTTCCCACTGTAGCGCGCTGGGATTTGGTCACCAACATCTCCGCCTGACGCACGGCCCCAACCCCGGGAATCCATGGGAAAGCCGAACCCGGCTCAGCCGCCCGCGGAGCCAGGCCGGGCATCGCCACAGCTCGCTTAGGCCCCGCCGCCCCTCACCTTCCTCATCCTCCGCCTCTCCCGACTCGGCCCAGGCGCGTCCCGACGAACCCGGCTCGTCTTCCTCGGAGCCGGAGCCCTGGCTGAAGTCGATGCGCTGCGCCAGACGCGCTAGGTTCTGGGACATAGAGAGAGGCTGCAGGTAGGTCTCGCTGCCATCCAGCCCCACTTCCTGCACCTGCTTCTCGCACGCCGACTCGATGCTGATACGCACGGCCGGCACGCCCGCCATCTTGGCGCGGCCACTGCCCGCCCCACCCAACGGCTACGGGTGCCGGGCGGGGGCGGGGCAGGAGATGAGGTGGGCGGAGCGGGCTCCGGTGCCACTGTGGGGGGCTCGGCAGAGGGTGGAGCCCGCGCGGAGGCGGGGCCATGGGTGGGCGGGGTCACAGAGGGGCGGGCGTCCGTGCCTCCGGAGGGCGTGGGGAGGGGGCGGAGCCCTTGCGTGGGGGGCGGGCAGAGGCGGGGCCAGAGGGGGCTGGCCCCTCAAGAAGGGAAGGGCCCGTCAGTGCGGGGCGGCCTGGCGACAGCGGCACGAGCAGCGGACCGACTCCATTGCTTCCGGCTCGGAGGCGGGGCCAGAGGGGGTGGAACCCGCGCCTGCGGGCCGGCCGCGGCGAGGCGGCGCTCGGGAGCTGCGCGCTGAGAGCTGTTTCCACAGCCCACGGTGGCACATGGCCTTTCCCCTTCTCCCTCTCCTGCCGCACGCGATCCCCAGCCGGGTTCACACCTCAGGGTGCAGCGAATTACTTTTATAGCCTGATTTTTCACAGAGAATCACAGAATCGTTTAGGTCGGAAAAGACTTCTAAGATCATCGAGACCAACTGTAAACCTCACATTGCCAAGTCCATCACTAAACCATGTCCCTAACCATCACATGTACCCGTCTTTTAAACACATCCAGGGACGATGACCACCACTTCCATGGGGAATCTTTTCTGACTCCTGATAACCCTTTCAGTGAAGTAATTTTTCGTAATATCCAGTCTGAACCTCCCCTGGTGCAACCTGAGGCCATTTACTCTCGTCCTATCACCTGTCACTTGGGAGAAGAGACCAGCACCCACCTCACTACAACTTCCTTTCACGGAGTTGTAGAGCAGTAAGGTCTCCTCTCAGTCTCCTCCAGGCTAAACAACTCCAGTTCCCACAGCCACTCCTCTTAAGACTTGTTCTCCAGTGCCTTCACCAGCTTTGCTGTCCTTTGCACACACTCCAGCACCTCAATGTCCTTCTTGAGGGGCCCTAAATTGAACACGATATTTAAGGTGCAGCCTCACAAATGCAAAGTACAGAGGGACAGTCACCTCCCTGGTCCTGCTGACCACACTATTGCTGATACAGAAGAAATACCAGAAGCTCTTTGTTTCCCCATTCTAAACAAATTCACTTTTAGTTCCCAGCATCAGCTATAACCATGCAGGAAGCATGACCAAACAGAAAAAAATATACACAATGAATAATATTGCAAAGAAATTACTGGTTAAATAACCATTTCAATTACATGCAAGCTCATTTCCTCCCTATACCAAAATCAGGAAGTCAGCAGCTCACTGCTCTCATATTTATTCTTGACTCTGATAAGTGCAAATAATTAAAAGTGTTATAAAAATCAGCATTTGTATTTTATAAAGATGAAACAGCAACACCTCCACCACAGCCTCCCTGTTTCAGTCCCTGCCAACAAGGTGGGTCTCCAGGGGCTTGTCGATGCGGAAGAGCAGCTCAGCAGGCAGGAGGTACCCCCGGTACTGCACGCTGTCAGGGCTGGTGTCTTGGTGGTAATGCCCTCCCTCTCCATGGTGGCTGAAACAGTGGGTGTGCTCCAGCCGCAGATCAAAGCCCTGTCACCAGAGAAAGACTTGTCAGCACATGCTCATGTCAACTGAGGATAAAAGTCCCAAAATAGCTCTTCCTTTATAGTGTCTATGTCCATGCAGCTCTCCATGCAGCTGTGAAAATTTGCAAGATGTTTGTGAAACTAAAGACAAAAAAGAGGAGCTGTACAAACCCTGACACCCCCCAAATTTTGGTGTCAATCTTTCAGAAATTTCCTTCCTTTCCATTGGGATTAAATAAAGCAGTCACATGAAGAAGCCCCTACTGGAAACCAGAACCCCTTTGCACTGAATGCCACAGTTCCACATGATAAAGAGACAATCGTTACTCCAGTTCTGAAAGCCAGCTTAGATGAAAATGGGAAAAATATCAAATAAGATAACAACTAGCATACTTAACTGTGAGATTACCACCACCAGTTTAATATATCACAGAATCACAGAATCGTTTGGGTTGGAAGGGACCAAAGCTCATCTATTCCAACATGCCTGCTTTGGGCAGGGACATCTTTCACTAGATCAGGTCACTCAGAGCCCTGTCCAGCCTGTCCTTGAAGACTTCCAGGGATGGGGTATCTACCACTTCTATGGGCAACCTGTGACAGTGCCTCCCTACCCTCGTAATGAAGAGTTTCTTCTTTATGTCCAATCTAAATCTGCTCTCTTTCAGTTTAAAAGCCTTGTCCCTTCTCCTGTCACTACAGGCCCTTATAAAAACTCCCTCTCCATCTTTCTTATTAGGTCCCTTTAAGTACTGGAAAGCTGCTATAAGGTCTCCTTGGGCTTTCTCTTCTCCAGGCTGAACAATGCCAACTGTCTCAGCCTTTCTTCACAGGAGAGGTGTTTCAGGCCTCTGCCATTTTCAGGGCCTTCCTCTGGACCTGCTCCAATAGGTCTGTGTCTTTCTGGGGCCCCAGAACTGCATACAGCACTCCAGGTGGGGTCTCAAAAGGGAGAGAATCACCTTCCTTGACCTGTTGGCCATGCTTCTTTTGATGCAGCCCAGGATATGGTTCATTTTCTGGGCTGCAAGATGATACTAACAAATAATGCTATGGCATTTGAATGCTGTGTTCTACTGCTGTCTCTGCAGTGACACTCAAACATTTCCAAAACCATAGGCTTAGCCGAGTGCTGTTGAGTTTGCAGTGGCTACAGATGGGAGCTGCATCCACTACACAAGTTGCATTGGTTCTGAACAGAGCAGCTATTGATGGCTGCTTCCCAAGTACTCATCATTTTATTCAGAGAAGATGCACACAATTTAGCCATAGACCAAAGGCTACCACACAAAGACTTATATAAAGTCACACCCTTGAACATATCCAAGCCTACAGCACATTTAATTTCATTCTAGAAAACTATTGCATTGTTATTTAAAAAACTAATTTTCATCTATGGCATCCCGCTTTGTTTTAAATAAATAGTCTTCCTAATGATAAACATCTTAATGACCTTTTAAACCAGACTGTTTTTTTACCCTGAATTGTTTGCTGTCAAATTTAGTGCTTGTGAAAGATGCTGGATAACTTTCTAGCATGAGGCTTTGCAGAATTCAAGTTGCATTGGCAGTTATGAGAAATATGTCACTGTTTGGTTTGGGAGGCAAACACTTGCACGCTTGCAATTGGAACTGACCCAGTTCAATCCACTATGAACAGCCACTAGGTTTCAGAACAGATTGACCATGCCTCCATTCAAAACAGTGACAGAAAGGAAAAGCTTCTATTTCATTACACCACCTCTGGAAGAGTTTAACACCATATATACATACTCCTGTTCTTAAAGAGAAAACCATATACAAGACAAAATTCATGACAAGTGTCAGTTTACACTTAGAAATGAGAAAGAGACTCACTGGATCTCTTGAGACTATTACTGTCTGACAAATCAGTGGAGCCTTCATTTCAAAGAATTTCAGCCAGTTATTCACATCCTCATCGGTGTTCAAGGGGCAGGCAGAAAATTCTGGAGGCTACAGCAAAAGTAAAAGCTTTATAAGTGAAACAAAGACATTTGTATCAAGATACTTTTTCTCTAGCAATATTCTTTCACTTTTTCCCTCCTCACTAACCTGCTCGTGTTCCTTCTTGACTAAAAGAAGCTCACCACTGCCACTTACTGTGTTTCTGCCAGAAACAGATGTGACTAAAACCTTGCTTCTTTCAGTGCACAGGTAGTGGGAGAACTACTGAAGTGAGGATTCTCCTTCTGCTATATTTTAGAAGCTCAGTTATTTTGAAAAAGTCAAGTTGTTTCTTATAAATATCACCTCAGTTCACATATTTCATTTCAGTTCATTTTACAATAGTTCTACAGTTCTTTAGCAGCCCATAGATTTCAAAAGAAACCACAATAGTGTCAAGGCCAAGTAATACAGCATCACCAGTTTTGTAATGTCACCTCCTTTCTTTAATACACTGCTTATCTAAACAGTTTACGTATGCATTTAAAACTACAAAACAAAGTCCGGGCACTTAGATGTTACACCTCAATTTATAGTTCTGTTTTCAGAATCATGAAGACGTGAATTAAGAACAACTTACCATAATGTGAATCTTTGCTTTCCCCTTCTCAATGATAAATGTACCACCCATCCCAACTGGCTTTTCTCCATAGTGTTTCTCCAATATTTGTCTCAGACAAGTCACAAAGTTAAGTTCCCCAGTTCTTCCATTGGCTTTCACTTCAATGACCTGGAGAATAAAATTGTTACAGCTGCTTCCCACTGCAACAGTCCCAAAAGATTTGTGGAAGCTGCTCTGAAATTCTTCCAAGCTTCTAATCCTGGGTTAGTTTTTGAAAATGTGTTTCTCTTACATCCTGCCAGTACCTGACCAACTCTCCTTCCTGACTTTCAGTTCAATGCTAGCTTTGCCTGTGAAGGGTGCTTGGCAGCCAGTCACGTACTGACACGAGGCAAATGGCATAAGCAACTCATTTCTGTCTTCCAGCTGGCTTTGACTCTGTTCTGGCTTGGCAATTGAGAAGACTGTTCAGTTTCCAAGTGGCAGTCAGTTTTTGGACTGCTCTGTCAACATCTCTTTGTGCAATTTGTGTTGGCGGAAACACTTCTACAAAAAAATAGGCAAGTGTCCAGACCTGACTTATACAAGTACATTGTACAACCATTACCTTAAGCCACTGCTAGTTTGGACTGGATTTGTATGGATGACTTACAATGGACAAGTTTTAGCAAACTAATAGTTATCTCCAAAACCTTAAATGCCTCTGTCTCCTGCATTTCTTCCCCTCCTTGTTCAGCAGCATCAGTTCCTTATACTTCGAGATTTCTTTCACAGAACTACTGCTTTACTATTATCACAAAAACCTGATAGGAACACATTGAAACACAAGTCTCTCTTCATCCACAAAGCTCTACAGGCAAAGTCACCTTTAATCCAAGTACATACCTTACCAGGTTGACCCTCACTGGCATAAAGGTTGGCCAATAACCCAAACTCACAGCCAGTATATTTATTGCTGTACTTCTCAAGCAGGCACCCTTTATCTGCTGGATTTATCTGAGCAATGTAGCTCCCATTTATAGCAGGCTTTTTTTCACTCTTAGTTTGAACAATAGGGATAAGCTGAGAAAAAGAACATTTAAGAAAAAGTCAAGTGAGTCAATAAGAACATGTAAGAGTCAGACAAATGAATACAACTCAAATAAATGCAGTTTAAGCTTTGAACCATGACCCCAAGAAATAATCTCCTTTATCACCCAGCTTTGTCTCTCTGGTTGAGGTCTGTACTGGTAAGAAAAATGCACTAATATAGTAATATAATTTAAAACTCCAGAAAAGACATTTGCTTTTTCTGTAGAGTTAAACTTAATGTTCGTGAAGATGAATACTAGTGCTTGCTTTTTTTTTCCCTTAATAAAAGTCTAATCATTTGGATCCGAGGCGGGCATACAGGTGTTGGAATTCTGTGTAACACTTTCTCAGTGTACTGTAACAACACTATTATAGCAATAAATGCATCAAAAGGAAATGGTTTATGTTTGAAAAGATTCTGACCAATGAAAGCCTCCACAGTTGTTGTCTCCCACCTGTTTTGCAGTTGATCATTTTGTATGTGGCATCTTTAAAATTTAGAATGGTAAAACAAAGCCATCCAAGAAGGCAAAAGGCAGGGATCATTTCAAAGGCATTACTAGTCACTGTGCTAGGCATTTCCAAATCTAGTCATTAAAATCTCTGTCTAGGCCTTTGTCAATCAGTTTCAAAAAATCATGTTTCCTGCACACTTCAAAGCAATCACATTCTTCCTGGACAATTACAAGTTATAATCTTTATCATTTCAATAGTATGCACCTCATTGATGGCCCTCATCTGAATTCCTTCTAAGGTGTTTTATTTGCTTTTAGCATAAAAGGTGCCTATTAAATGTTTTGCTGTAAATGGGAAATACACAGAATGATACTGCTTTAGTATTATGATACTCCCATGAATTCATTTGGAACCATGACACTGACCTCAGCATTTACTCCAACAGTCTTAGATGAAGCAGCTCCAGCTCCAAGAATGAAAGCTCCAGGCAGCTCTATGTCTTTCGCAATTGCATTTAGATCATAAAGCTGAAATGAGAAACAATCCTTTGATTTTGGTATGGTGCTCTGCTTTGGAATTGTCATCCTGTTCACTGTAACTTTTGAGTGCATTTAATGCACAAAGCCCTCATCAGTATTTCAGATAATTAGGTTAAACACGGTTTCTGAACACAGAATTTGGTAGTAATAAATCTGGTACATGTCCATCTGTTTTCTGAAAGGCAGAGTATTATATAGAGTATATACAGAGAGAGAGAGTATATATTATATAGAGTATTATATTACACTGCCTTTTACTCAAAAACCGATTTCTTGTTCTTAGTGAAAATTGTATGTGTAAAATAAAAAACTAAAGGGAAAATCATATAAAGACAGATGTGATGAGGTGTCATACAGGAAGCATGATATTCCTGGAAAAGGACAATAATGTGAATCCAGCATTGGCCTGAAAATGCAAACTATGCCATTTTTTAAAGAACTGTGGCTGTGAGTTGAAATCACAGGCATACAGCAAGCCATATATAAACATGCAGACAAATGCCTTATTTAGTAGTTCCTTCCATGGCTCTGGCTACAGATTGTGTGTTTCCAAAACTATATTGTATTTGAGGGCAGGAGAAGATGAACCATCAATGACTATATGCTATTTTTGCTACGATGTGGAATATTTGCTGACACTGTCTATGTTTAATACACATCAGAATCAATCTCATATAACACTGAAAATAAAGTCTTTTTCACAAGTGGAATTTTACAGAATCCATTAGTCCTTAATTTTGTTTTTATTTCAACAAAATACTTATTTTCCTTTGAAAAATGTATTAAGCCCCACAGCTACAGGAAAAACTCACTTTTTCTTTCTGTACAACCGGTATGAGATAAGGAACACCTCCCACATCCGCTATTCTAGGCTTTCCGCAGATTCCTGGAAGAATACAGCCAGTTAGCTTGGTAAAACGTATTTTCCTGATAATCTTAAATGACAACACAGTCTAACCTAGCAAAGAACTGGTTCCTCAAACTTCTAAACTCCTTTTAGAACACTATTTCTCTAGCATGCTTAGATGATAATGTGTTGTGCTATTAAGAAGTCCAAGCACAGTAAGCCCTAAAATGATTCATGGTAGGATTTAATGCAAGGCAACCTGTTGTAAAATTAATATTCTCCAAGCACAAAAAAAATACTACAATAGGCAACTACTGCCATTTGCCAGTTCTCCAGTAAGATGCCCTCAAGACAGCAGATACCCCCACTGGGACTCCACTTGCAAAATTTCAGCAAAGTTGGACGTTACAAGTCTCGGGACGCACAATTCATCCCATTTATTTGGACATGTATTTTAAGAAGGGATGAATCAGCTCCTCCAAGTGTTTTCTTTCACTACATTGGTGACAGAGGAAACTCATCTGAGTAGCAGAGACAACAAATCTTCCAGACAGCTAATGTCAAAGATAAATCCCACTCAGAGTAAGGCTGTTCCACTTCACCGGCATACATGAACGGCAGGAATTTAAAAATTAATGGAAGTGAAACTCCTTAAGTTCAGATAGTGACTGGCAGGGATCTAAAACACTTCTCCATTTGGAAGTTAACTTCATTTCAAACCACTTCCAGTACACTACATAAAGTTTATGAAATAAGGGTGTATTGGAATCATAGGTTAAGAAAAGAAATATGAGAAGTACTTGGTAATGACTTGTCTTTGCTCACACATCAACTAGGAAGCAAACCCAGGAATAAAATGTGGCTTTCCTCTCATGCATATTCTTTACCTGATAACGAACTTAAGCTCTCCCAATGTCTTTAGAACATCAAAACCAAGAAGTATCAGGTAGAAAGAACTGGAGAAGTCTTAGTGGAAGATGGGGATGCTAGGTTACCTTTAGCAGGAAAGTTGAACGGTTCCTGAGTCAGATCAGGACAGTCTACAACAGAGACTTCAGCATGAGCAAAGTTTTCTTTAAGCCCTTTCTGCAAAACTATAATAAAGAATAACGGTAAAGTTATTAACAATGGCAAATTACCAAGAGTTTGACAAGTTATTAAAAATTATAAATATATCTGTTCAGGCTTTATTTCAGCAAGATGCATTAAAGGACTTATGTTTACCCTAAGTAACACAATTGATTTAAATGTTACTGTCTGTAGACACATTTCCTGAGTCAGAGCTTCAGAGAAGAGCAAAACCTAGTTCAGATAATTGTTAGCTACTATAGTAATTAATTTTAAGGATTTTTAAAACCTTTTAATTGAAATACAATAACTGACTGCTCCTTGTAGCACTAGAAGCAGCACAATGTGAAGTAACATGGGTGAACTTCAATGCCATTGAGCAGTGGTTTTGCTTCATGAGAGCAGACAATTACGATCATGGTCAAATATCAGGCGAGAACAAAGGAAGAAGTAAATTTTAACTGAAGTAACAATCAGTTCTTTAAATATATTAACTGGACTGTTTGCAATAGCTCATATAATCTCAAACTGTCTCTGCTGTCTGGAGATTTCTGCTGTCACAAGATATCACCCGTCATGTTTACATTCATGTTGAGATTTTCTGGCAAGAGTCACTGTCAGTACAAGACAGCAAATTAATGGTGCTGATGATAATGAACAGCCCCAAATCTAAATCTCTTGTTTTGCAACATATATGCTTCAGGTTTGAGGTTTGGAACCTGCAAAGTCACTCATAAAACCAGAAAGATTCTGACTTAGACAAATGCACCACTTGGAAACAACTTTCAAACCTTAATTGAGTGTGGGATTGCATTCACATACACTTCTTCAAATATTGTGTTAAAGGGTCCAAGTTCATTCATGCCTGTGGGTCTGCTTTAACAGGTATCTCAAACTAAGGAACAGCAAATCCAGTCTGTGATCTCAAATTAGTCAGTTTCTTATTTCCTCAAAAGGCTTTCTCTGCCTTTGTTTCCTCCGATCGGGATTTCAGCTGTACCTTACTTCTCAGGAGCACATTTAACAACCTGTTGACCATAACAGTCAGTAGAAGGCACTTGGCAGGTTTCTAAATACACCTCAGTACCTTCTAGTAAGTGCAAAAGGACAAGAAAAGGCCACTTTTCTAATTACACTCAAGAGCTGAACAGCAACAAAATTCACAGGTTAAAGGAGGTCCTCAGGACAGACAGGTAAAAAAGAAAATTCTGTTTTGTGACCCATCCTTTCTTCCACTGTAATAGGCTGTTCTACTGCAGGTACATGCTGTTATCTGCTGTGCCCACAGGTCTATAGCAGCCCTGGCCTATTGCCCCAGTTTGACAGCTACTGGGTGAGAAGAGCACTGAGAACCAGGACCACACTTTCTCAAAGCACGGGAAACAGCAAACTGACAGAGACTGTGAGGGTGTCAGACTGAACTTAACAACGTCTCTGAAAGAAAAACCCAAAGCTTTAGTAAATCTGCTGCAGGAGACAGACTGCCAGCAAGGAAAGAAGCCCATGACCAAATCACCTGCAGAGGTCCCTTCCAACCTCAACCATTCTATTATTCTGAGCACATTTTGTGGAAACAAACTAAATAAAATGTTTCCTGCAGCCTGGTTCTGACTCAATCACCCAAAGAACAGGCGACAATGTTCAAGTAAGAAGATCTGCCATGCTGTACTGTGTATCTTGTCCACTGTGTTTTGAGTAGCCCTAAAAGGGAAAGTAAGATTGCAGGGTAGAGGACTGAAGATCTGCCCATATGTGTAAATATGCTTGGTTTGTAACTGTCACACTTTCACACCCCCTGCACAAATCTGTACATGCAGCAGACAGTTTTAAAGGGTTTGAGTGCCTATTGGTATGCTTAAATATCACTTGGAGGTTGGGGGAGGATCATTGTTTGCTTCAATGAAATAATAGAGAAACAGTGACTTTCTTTACAGGTCAGTGTGGTAAGAGCAAGAACATTCTGCTGTAGAAAGGTTTTGATAAGAGCTTTAAGATAAGTTTGAAGAGTACATTATACGATTTCAAAAAGTTCCATGCTGCGCAACTTACCCCCAGAAAGTTCCTCCAGACTGGGAACATGAAAAGCAAACCTTTCAACTTTGGCCATTTCCTAACTAGTGCTGATTCCTTCAGGTAGGAAAATTACAATATACCACACCGTAGGAGTGACTGATCTGTCAACAAGAACAGTTTAACGATTAAAACAAGCTGGTTTCAATATGTTACTTATTTTTTGGTTTCACTCAAGAATACCCAGACGAAAGGAGAATTGCAGTTCTGCCACCAAAGGAAGGACTAACAGCTTCAAGATCAATTTTCTTAAGTGCTTTGAAAGAAAACATGTTTGTCAGCTCTGTAGGTGGCTTAGAGCATTACATACACCAGTCTGCACGCTTGCAACTGGGTGTAAGCAAAACACATCCCACACTGAATCCAGTTCAAGGAATGGGTCAGGAAATTTATCTGCCCTTTGTAACTCTGGAGCTGTATTTTGGTTTTGAAAGAAACTGGGCTTTTTCAAGCACATTAGCTACCTCCTGAGGTTTTCCCTATCTTAATGTTTACTTTTCCAGCATTGGCTGCAGTGGACTTTCAACCTCAGATCTGGCAGTCTCCAGTTGATTCTGGGCATGTCTTTACTCTTACAAAGGGGAACAGGCTAGCAGTAAAATAGAAAACAACAGCAGCAGCTCTTGCAGGATCAGGCTCTGTATGAGTACAGAGCCCATTACAAAAAGTTTTGTTTGAACATAAGTTTAAGAACTCTTTTACAAGTGAACCATATTTCATTCAGCCTTGCAACAGCAGAGTCAGCTACTAGGGCAAACCACTAGCTCAGGGCAGAAATCGCTGATTACACACTACTTATAAATCAGCTACAGCAATCATTAACTCCTTAATTGTATGCCTGCTGCACACAACAGAAAAAGAGAAAGCCAAAAACCAAATAACACTCCCAGACCTGAGAGAGATCTTGTCAGGAACAACTATGATGAGCTAGCTGTTTATGTATACTTTTAACTTCTATTTTTTTAAAAAATCCTAGCTTTTATAGTTGTCAAAAATCATAACTGCCCTTATACCATAGGCCTCTTAAGTTTGCACAAGGGGAAAAAAAAGAGATGGGAGATCATAGCAATCACCTAACTTAAGTCCTTGAGCTCGAAGTTCAGCCACTTCAAATTACTGCTGTAGCAAGCAGTAGAAAAAGGGAGAATGACAGCTACCTGCATATAGTAATTCTCATTTTAGTTGGCCTGATCCACAGGTGATGCCCTCCCTTCTCTAACAATGGAGGAGAAGGCAACAGGTTTGATTTGATGCCTCTGGTAGAAACCTACTGTCAGATGGAGCAAATCAGACTACAAGGCTTTAAGTGTGCACCAAACAGGAAACAGGGAGTAATTAGTCAGAGAAACAAAGTGAGAAGATGGCTTTCGCAGTATTGTTTTAGATGACTGACACGCAGTATTGTTTTAGATGACTGACATCCCTTCAAGAACCTTTTGCCATGTCTGGAAGGAGGCTGTGCCAGCAGTCAAGGCACCAGCTGAGAAAGTCCTGAACGAGACTGGGAAGACAGGCTGGAACTGCTGTCCTGCAAATGGCAGAGACAAGACTTGGACACAGTTCAAGTAAGTAGGCTCAGATGTAACACATAAACCATCACCTGCTGTTTAAAGGACAGCAGTCAGCTCCTCACAATCAAAAAGGAGGGAAAGATTATCAGAAAAGCTTAATGTACCATAAACCTTATCCGATTGCTAGACAGTAGTCCTTACCAGGAAGGACACAGAAGAGAAGTATATCTGTGAGTCACCACCACAAGAAGACCATCCACAGGGGAGTCTGTGAGGTGTGGGAGAGGGAGAACCTGGAAGGAGAAAACGACAGTTAAGATCCCTTGTGAGGAGGTGAGGTGAAGAGAAAGAACACAAATGCTACAGGAACAATAAGATTATTAGATCTGGGATTGTGCAATTACAGAGAGAACAAGCGCATAAGAAGACTTTAAAAGTCTCTCTTTTTGAAGACAGAAGAAAACATCAGAGAGTAGTAAAGGGCGAGGAGAATGCAGGTGAAATGGGAACCCATTATATTAAGGGGGTGTAGTCTAGTATCAAAATCTGAATTGAAACTGGTTTGGAGGGTAGAAATGAGAGGTTATCCGCAGGTTAGAGATGAGATGGAGGCGTGGGGGAAGAAGTATCAGGGGAAAACTGAAGATAGTAGTCAGTGAGAGAAATGTAGCAACGACACCAAGAAAAGCAAAACATCTGCAGACTCTCCCGCAGAGGGTGCATCTCTCAGCTGGGGCGATCCATGCTGTATGCGGCAGGGAAAGGTTGCGGGGCAGAGGCATCTGCTCGAGCGGACGGGACTTGGGGAAAGGGGTGGATCATGGCAGGGGAAGGGCAGGCGAGATCAGCATCCCCACGGAGCGCATCCAGCAAAGGCAGTAAGAGCTGGAGCGAAGGAACACTGAAGCTGGCGCTGCACTCAGCGTGGCTGCGAGAGGAAAGGCTGATTCCGGCTAGAGCCGCGAGGACAGCGGCAACGAGAGACCGAGCGGTGCATCGAGCACTGAACGGGAGTCCGGACCCTCCAGACGGGATGGGGGACAGCGAGAGGGGGAAGGCTGCCGGCTGCTGCCCCACGCCCCTCCAGCCAGCAAAGGCGCTGGCGGGCGATCCCCAGCCCCGTGCCGGGCCGCACGTACCTGCCCCGCCGTCCGGGATGCGCAGCGCCCCGGCAGCACCGCCCGCCCCACGCCCCAGGGACCGCCTGTCTGCCACATCCAGCATGGCGGCGCTGCCAGGCCGCGCGCCGGGCCTGTCCTTCCTCCCATCAGGCCGCATGCCAGGCTCTGGCCGCCCGGCCACTCCCAGCATGATGGGGCGTGGCGCGGAACCGCACGCATGACTTTCCCGCTTTCCTGGTTTCCCGCCCTCCTTCCCGTCGTGCCGTGCGTCTCTCGCGAGCGCCGGGTGCTATTTAATCCCGCGGGCGGCCATTTTGTGTCTTTTACGGTGGAGGAGCTGTGTAAGGTAGGATCTCTTTCGTGAGGCCGCTCAGCATCTGCCGCCATCCGGGGCGCTGGGGCGGCGAGAGCGAGGGATGCGTGTGAGGGGAGAAGAGTCGTGGCGGTAGCGAGCTGTGCCCGCTGCAGGGGAGGCAGGGAAGGGCCCGGCGGGGGTTGTTCTCAGGAGCGGACGGCGCAGCGGCCGCCTGTGAGGGTTCCCCTTGGGAGCCGGGCTGGAGGGCCCGTGAGTGCCCACGCACAAAATGCCCCTCCCGGCCCCGCGCGGCGCCTGAGCCGGAGCGGGGGCCAGCGAGCGAGCGGCGTTCCAGCGCCTGTCAGCCTGAGGCACACGCTGGCGCGGGAATTGATTTATTTTTGTGAAGAGAGAAATTTCTATGGAATAAACACCCCGTTACGCGTTGGTTGCTCTTCCCGAATGGAAGCAGTGTGCCAGCTGTTCAGGATGGAGCTTTAGTAGAGGCGGGGATGGTACAGAGCTGCCCCTGCAAGTAGTGCTGAGTGCTGGTGTTTTGATACCGAAAGTGCCAGCAAATAAGCTCTTTTAAACTTGTTTTGGCGTTTATAAACTGATCATCCTTTTATTTCAGTGCTGGACGCACGAGGGAATGATTTCCATCTGTCTTGCCTAATGAGACAAAAACCGGTTACCGAATACATTTCGCACTGGAATACGGATAACTTTTCCCAGAAATCTCATGCATATGCTGTTATTTTCCAAGGACTAATTTAGATTTTATTATGAACTTAACAACAGCCAAATCTCCGCTAATTGGAGCTTTCTAGCCAGCTTTCTGTCTGACACTGCATTTTAGGTAGGGAAAGACTGCAAACAGACAAAGACACATCTCTTAAGCACATACCTTAATACAAGATGTTACCGGCTTTTTTGAACAATATATGAGAGAACATTTGGGAAAAAAACCCTACATGCTATCAGAACATACTATCGGGAACATTCTGTCTGACTTCAAAAAAAATACAGCTACCCAGACAAAACTTAAGTTAGAAAACTAATCTATAGAAAACTAATTCTACTATAGCTCAAATTGAAATACTTAACGTTTTGTAATAGTAGCTACTTCTTGTATCAGCATGTGTCTGTGCTTTAATGTTATGCTGTTCTATTTGTGGATGTTTGTCAGGAACTGATGTTTATGGTGTGATAGCAATTGATCCAGAGTATAAGGGTAATCTGCTGTCAGAAGTCACCTTTTGTGGCATAAAAGGACAGATAGAGGTCCCTGTGCTGCTGTTTTAAATGCAGGAGGATGATTTTAAGGTCTAGTGTACTTTTAAGTCTCCATTTAATGTCAGTTTGGAAACACTTTCATTTTGAAAAATGCAACGGGGTAGGTTCTGCCTTGAACATTCAGATGGTGCAAAAAGTCATCTAAGTGTGGGCTGCTTAAAATTCAATTGCTGTGTGGCTGCAACAGATTCATGATATTTTTATCCTCTTTGTTCTGAGAGTAACTTTAAGGTCCTCGGTGTTGTGTGGCTTAGAAAGGAAACAGCTTAATATTGTGAGCAGTTATTGTACGTGTTCCATAGCCATTTTTTCTATCTTGCTATTCTCATTATTTACTGCTAGTCCATATATATCTACTGTATTGTCAGACTTCAGTTTGCTGTTGCATACCTTTATAGTCTGATGTGTTTGGGAAGCTGCCTTCCTGAATCTGCAGCAATCTGTACTCTGAAACATGGAATTGTTATCCAGACTATTGTCTAAGGGCATTAAATGATAGTATAGATGCTGTAGTATCTTCAAATACTAAATTGTAACTACATTTGAAATACTAATGAATGTGATGAGTTCATGAAACTGAAAAGCACAGTAAAATCACATTGATGTGAATCTACAGGGCTAGTAAATGATTAACAAGCAGGTAAAAAATCTTGAGGCTGTAACGTGGGAAAGACAGGTTCCTCTGCTGTGTTTCAGTTCCTGCTGTATAGACTTGGGCAGCTGAAGGGGTGGATTTGATTGTCTTGCAGATTTGACTGAAAGTTAACATTTGTGGGGCCAAGTTTCCATGTGAATTGGTAACCAGTGAACAAGGGGTTAATAGACTGTTAGAGCAGTAGACTTCAGATTTTGTGTAGCTAGTGAAGAAATATAGGGAAGGTGGCATTGCTTGCTTCTGATGGTGATACAGTCAGATCAGTTTAAAAATGCTGTGAACCATATTGAAGTGGGTATTCAAGTATAACTTAAAGCTGCAGTACCCTAAGAAGTTTAAGAAGCTGTTCACTACATGCATTTGTGCTTATTTGAAGGAAAACTTATTCCTAGTAGGGAGAGGGTTAAAACATGCAGAACTCATCTCTCATTGTTTCTGAACTATCTGATGAAACTCTGAAGTTAGCCTTGCTTTCAGCAGGAGTTGGACTAAAAGTGCTGTAAAAATCCCTTGTGACCTAACTTATGCTTTGAATGTTTTGAGCTAAGTGGATGCCATTTAATTGTTACTCTGGAGCTTAATAATTTGTCTGTGGTTCATAGGAAAATCTGTGTTGAATCTTGCTCACAGATTGTTTGAAGTTTACCCTATTATGTCGAGTAGTGGAATGCTTATTATTGCATTCTCAAATTTTTTGAATTCTCATTGATTTTTTTATTTTAGAGCAAATTGAAATATGACTGATACAGATGAATCCCAAGCTTCTGGCTCTGATTTCCCTGATGCCCAAGAGTTGATATGCAACTGTCAGAAAGAACCATGTAAGATACATTCATGTGAAAGAAATATACGAGTGGAGTGTTCACAGTCAAGACAGAAGAACGCAGCTCCTGAGGAGTCTTCAGATGAGCTTAACAGTATATCTGCTTCATCTCAGGTTTTAGTGGACAGCAGTGATTCAGAAGTGTGAGTTTTTATCTCTGTTTCATGATTTTTCATTTTAAGAACTTGTCATATATTGTAAAAGTTAACTTTCTTTTGAAAGTAAAATTTTTTTTTTTCTTCTTCAGTGATCTCTCAGCTTCTGGTGGCAGTGAGAAGCATCCTAAGAGCTCTACTGCACGTCTAGAGCAACAAGCTGAATCTGTTGTAGGAGTGCCTGGCAATGACAGCTCTTCAGATTCTTCTCTGTCCCCTGCAAATCCAGTGAAAGCATCTGAAACTTCAGAGAAGCTCAAGTCAAAACTCAATTTGAAAGCCATTTTTGCCTATCACTTCAGGGGAAAGAAGTTCAAAGCTGCTGCACACCAAAATTTCAGGAGTGGCTCACGCAAGAGACAGAAGAGGGAGAAAGAGAAGTATGAGATCACACCTATGCCATCAGGGAGGCCACCGCTGACAGCCTCACCTCAAGAGCAAAAGAGAAGGCTTCAACATAGAGGTTTTCAGTTCCCTTTTGTTGAAAAATATTATGGAAAGAAACATATTCCCTTAAAGATGGTTCTTGGATATGAGGTGAGTCCTATTCTGCTGGACAAGTGTGTCGTTTTTTCAGTCTGAAACCAGCAAATTTAAGTCGGCTCTGTTCTGCCTGATGTGCTGCCCAGGGCACTTCGTGTCCATTTAATCTCTAAGACAAACACAACTAAAATACGGATGTCAGTGTAATATAATTCAGTTTATATTATAAATGCTTCATAGTGATATTTTCAAATCTAACCTGATGCATTTTTCTTTAGCAAGCAGCTATAAAGGGATATTTGCAGTATGTTGAAATGCTTAAATATGAAGAACACCTAAAAAAGGCTTTAAAAGCCCTTCAAGCTAGTGATGACTTGGAAAGAGAAGGTCTGATGGGACGGAAACACAAGTATTTAGATGATGAAGGCCCCATTTCCCCTATTCAGGAGATGAAGTAAGTTCATCTTTATATTTTCAAGTGGTATAAAACTTGCTTTTTTGTTTGAAAGTAAAATGTAAGTTTGTGTGTAACACCCCACCCTAGGTCTTCATCACCCCTAGCCTGGTATGGAGAGGGCACCAGTACTGCTTTAGTTGCAGATCCAAAACACAGTGCCATACAGGCTGCTATGAAGAGGGATAATTCCACCTCAGCCAAAGCAGGACAGTCTGCTGCTGTTAGAGCTGAGGAATTCAGGAGATTGTACAGTTGCTTGTAGTAGCATGGAGTTTTGTGACACAGCTGTAGGAATACCAGGTTCAGTTCCTGTGCTGTTCTTTTAGCCTGTGTAAATACTGTGTGATGTAAATATTATTGTGGGCTTATGTAAGCACTGCTTAATTTGGGAACAAAAACACTTGGCCACTTGCGATTCTGTGTTTGTGAATGTGGCTTGGAACTTCTTGTAGAATAAGATATGCTTAGTCTAAAGACTGATCATTGTTTCAAGTGGTGATTTGTACTGTCTCATTAAAATGATGTAGTAAAAATGTTCTTAAAGATAAAGGTATTTCCTGAAATAAGCTCCTCTGTAGTTATCCTAAATGAAAACATGGAGTGTTTTATGGCAAAAAGTAAAACATTTTTTTAATTTCCTTTTTACTTTATTGTTCACTGAAGTATCATCTTAGGTCTTTCTTTGTGGTCAGTTAACTTAAATGCAATAAAAGGATCAGTAAATAGCAAGAGTAATTAATGTTGAAAATATACTTGGCACATTAAAACTGGAAAGCCTAAAAAAAGATGAAGCTACAAAGCTGTCTTTCAGCTTTTGTTCACTTTAGTAATTACTTAGACTGGTAATTTATGCAAGTTGAAGTATTAGAGTAAGCCTGTAAAACAATAGCTAGTTTGCTTTTTTAGAAAAGAGCAGCAGAAACAAAATTCAGTAGAATACATGCAAGCCAGCTCATCCAGACACCAAGTTCTTTATAGAAAAAGAGTACCGGAAGACTTGAGATTTTGGAACCAGTTGTCCTAGTGCCATTTGATGAAACCATAGTACTAAGATGGCTTCATCTCTTTCTGGGAAGGTCTGTCTTGAGAGAAAATCCTGTGGATGATGGTAGAATTTCATACTGGTGTCCCATGGCGGAAGTTGTATTATCTTACATCTACAAGCTGTAGCACTTCCATATGCATTAAGAGAAACTCAGGGTACTGGTAGGAAAACACATTATGCTTTTTAGGCTACTATAGAAGTACAGAGCTTCATTTGAATTTTTGTATTTCAGTGATGATGATGATGACAACTTGAATTCTGATAATCAAGATGACTTTGATGCAAGAGTAGTGGTGAGTAAATATTCCATAATTTCAGAAACTCTAATCTTATTTCTCCTTTGAGGTTCAAGAATTGGTAGATAATATTTTGAGTACTTAACTCTTGATCTTATATCCAGAGATGATGCCTGTGAGTCCTGGTCTTTAATGCAGAAGGAATTTTTGGACAGAATTCTGGAATAGATAGGAAATCTGAAATTCTCTGCAGTTACTAAAGCATGCAAAATTGCTACCAAAATCTTTACTTTTAAGCATCCAAAACTAGACTTGTGAATACTTGGCTCTTCCATTTTTTTAGGACAACAGCTCGTTCATTATAAGCAGCAAAATTCCCAGTAAGAAAAAATCAAAGTCAGAAAGGAAACGTGCAAAATCAATTGAAGTGATTGAAATAGAAGATGAAGACAACTGCTGCTGAGAACTCTGGCCTTCTGCAAGGTTTGCCTCAGTGAACAGAAAACTAACAAATGAGGTGGTAGCAGTCACTTCAGATAGCTTTCTCATGCCTGCGTGGTTTAAAACACTGGTGCGAAGTTGATGCTGAGCTATCAACCAAGCAACCTAATCGGATTTGGTTGAAGGTGAGTGTATATGCTGGCTTCTGCAGCTTGTCTTCTGTTAACCAATGGGTCATAGAGTTCATGTAATAAAAAATAAGAAAAGGTGTTCCAAATATTGTAACATAGAAGCAGCACAGCACAGAAAAGTGTATGCATTTGCATACGTACACACACACTCATGTTACAAAGAGCAGTTTGGGACCCTTTTCTATTTCATTGTGAGTGGTAGTTGAGGGATTATTTTTCTGTATCTTAAGGAAATGCAGGTTATGCTTTAAATAACTGGAGAGCTGAGTAAGGGTTGAGGGCAGAATTGAAGCTTAATGCAAATCTTTATGGCAGCAGTAAAAATGCAAAAGACATCAGTCAGTTTGGACAAAAGTCTGTTGCAGAAATGGTTAATGCATTCCAGTAATGATAAAACTTTGTACGATGAGGTTGTCTATTCCATGTGTGTGTCTGTTTCAGAAAACTAGTTCTCTGCTCCTGAATCTAATACAATAATCTGAACTTGTAAGTTACCTTAAAAATGACTGTAGCAGTGTAGTGAATGTTAGATTAAGAGATTCTTTTCCCCCTCTTGCTCTCCTCTGTCCAGAATGGGGTCTGATATGAACATGAAAAAGCAGTACTTAATCAAGCATGGCCCCAATTGCAAATACCTTTCTCAGGTTGTAAGAGACAACTGGAGATGTGACTAGGGAATATTTAGAAATATGGCTAACTCATAGGTGACAAGGTTGTCTTAGTAGCATAGAAATGAAATAAAAAAAACAAAACAAACCCCACACTTGAAAAGTTTACTTGTGAACCAACAACATGTAAATAACCAGAAGGTGATCTACCTCATTCAGATACTCAACCAAATCTGTCAGCTACAAACTAGCAGCTGTTCAGGAGGTAAAAGTAGCCTCCACTGAACAGGGATGCTGCCAAGAAAAGACCTAATACAACTCGGTAGGTCTAGGGAATAAGATTGCAAAAAATTATTCTTCAGTAGTCAAAGATTATTTAATATTGGTCCAGGATTAATGGCTAAATATAACTCTTTTAGGCATCAACCTGAGAAATACTCTATGGCTTGAAAGACTCATCCTGGATCTAGGAGTGGGGTTCTTACTTGGTAAGGAATAGCAAAGGGGGGATGTGGAGTCTCGCTCATTCTGCAGTTCAAATGATGAATTTTTCTGTTCAACTGCTGAGTGACTCAGAAATGAACTAAATTTCAATTCTGATTAGAACTGGATAAATACACATGGAAATCAAGCTTATTACAATTGTTAAAATTGCTGAAACCTGGAATTTGGGTTTTGGGTATCTTCAGTTATCCAGCCATATCTGTTAATTTTTGTCACGTAACTTCTTCTAGTTCGTGTTGCTTTTGGAAGGTGAAACGCTGTTCAGTTTTCTTGATGTGCAAGGTAAGCTGTTACTTGGTTTGCAGTTCCTCTTTTCCTCAGGTAGCTTTTTTGCTTTGCTTAAAGTGTTTCGGAAAGTCTTCCGTAGTTGAAGTGTGAATACATTGCAGTGTTTTGTAGCTGTGTAGCTTCTGCCTGAAGCTTCCAGGGTATTCAGTGCAACATCTCTTATCAGTCTGATCAAAGTGTAGTGTCTGCTTGAATGGAAACTAAAACTTGGAGTTCTCAAATACCTATATATTAAGTTCAGGTTTTGTTAGAAGTTTATATAGAGAAATACTTTGGTTTCACCTTATGTTGAATGCTGCAGTGTAACTGGTTTGGACACTACTTGGGAACTTCTCTGCTGAAGATGGAGAACTACTGTATGCTTAGTCTCCTGGTGGTCCCCCACTCACACTTTTTGTACCAGGGGTTATCTTCTGATCCCTCCCTTCCCTATGATAAAAGTTCATCTTAATGTGTGTCCTGTGTAAGAACAGAGGGGGCAGCAGAAATAAATTGGTAGTCTTGCGTGTATTCAAGCTGTGAAACTTCTTACGTGGGGCATAAACAACTTGGTGTGGCTTTAGGGCAGTCTAGGAAATAGCATGGACAAAAATGCTGTGTAAGATTACTGGACAGGAAAACATCTTTTAAGAAGGTAAGCCCTGAGGTAAAGCTGGGTGAGTAATCAAACCTTATAAAGAACATGCTTAAGAACGAATAGGAACAGGGCATCTTATTTGACCATTGCTGTAGAAAGGGTACTGGACTAGGTAACACATGAGTTTGACAAAGCATAAATGCTGTCTTATGACAGCTTATCTGACTTGGAACTTCTTGCCACAGTTACCTTAGTCCAGACTATACCCATCTGTAAACATGGTAGTGGAAGATGACAGTTATTAATGGTAAGTATATAGCAAAGTGAGAAATAGTTTCAAATGCTCTTTCAAAAATAGTGTAAAATAAAATGCAATGCTTTCAAGTCTGTTCCAGCACATGTTCAGTTTTTGTCTGTTGCTGTAGACAAAGACCTGGAACCTGGTGCTTAGAAAAAACCCTTCTTTTGCAACCCACAGCTGATGAACACCCATTAGTTGTGTTACATTTATGAAGGGATAATATTTGCATGTATTTGAACAGCAATTCATTGGCTACTGATGAATCTAGGGCACGAGTTTCATGTTCCAGATTTACAGAACTGCAGTTCATTGTCAGATTTCTTTCCAGACTTTGCTGATGAATACAGCAGTGAACTTTTTGGAGTGCTTGAATTCTTACAGCTGTTTGCTGGCCTTCTGGTGTACAAATCTATGACTTCAGTGGACTTCTGTGGAGCATGTTAGCAAAAGGGGTAAGCTCCGTGTTTCTTCTGCACTTCAGCATTAGAGTATCAGCTTCTTAAGACAAGCGCTCCTTCCACAGCAAGTAATCAGACTAATCTGTGCACTGGATGGTATCTGCACCCAGCAGTATCTTCCTGATGAGGTGTTCAAAAAGCAGTGCTACAGCATTTCAGCAGCTGGCATCGTTGGTTTTCATGCAGGATGTGCTGGTTAAACTTGGTATTTCTGTTGAAACAAGTAGATGACAAGCTTCCTAGTAAGAAACTTTTTAAATACAACAGTGAAGAGCTGAAGTAGAAAGTAGTAAAGTAAATGACCTTGTTCTAAAATGTTTTTTCTTAAAGGGGTGTTTCTGTGATGTCTGGAACACTGTGGAAAGCTCTGCTTTAAGGGTAAGTATCAAGGAAATAGTTGGAGTTTTCTAGGTGGAGGTAGTCAAATATGAAGATCATCATTAGCTGTTTGGGTGCTTTTACAAAGAATCAGTGTTTTATTTTGAAACAGAAATCCAGGTACTAGATGGCAGCTAGTGATGCATTTCTTTGAAAATTAACTGGCTAGGCTTGAGAACCACAAGCTACTCTGCAGACTTTGCAAAGAGTAATGGTTATGCCTCGTTATTCAGCAAAGAGACACAACACACTGTGTCTTGAATGAAAAAACGTGGCTAGAAGAGTAACAGGTTATGCTTTCCTCACTGCAAAGTTAATTGCAGTGGTGACAATGAGGCCTGTAACATATTTATTTAGTAGGGTGATTATTCAAACATAGTTGAAAATGCAGCTACTATAAGATCCAAAGGATTTGCTTGCTTTGCTGTTTTTGATTTCTGCATCCCGCTTATTAAAGGAAGTAGAATTAACAGGTAGAGCAAAAATACATGCAGTGCTGCATTCTTGTGGATGGTTTATTAGAGCATGTTTGTAAGTAAGCTGTCTTAGAATGTTACATCATATGTGTTTTCTTACATCATGGTATCAGCTGACTGTTTGGTAACTCCCTCAGTTGTACCTTATGTGCCCTGGTCCTCCAGTTTCTTAAATTGCAGATATATTTTGTTCATAGTTGCATGATAGAATGGACTGTGGCTCTGTTTTCAAAAGGAATACTTTGTTTTAGCATTAGCATTTAGATGGTATAATGGGACTAAAGTCTGCCTGCTTCGCATTGAGTCTATATGTACCTAAGTTTTAATAAATTACTAAAATACTGAGGAAGCTTGGAGCTATTAATCAGATGCATCAATTTCTTTTTAGGAAGTCCATGTGATGTCCTGTCTGAGATAGCATTTTGGTAAGTTTTGCAGATAGTTTTTAACCCTGCCTGTTGCAGGTTAGCTGTCTTAACCTTGGTGAGCTGGTTTAGTTTCTGTTTTTTCTTACTGAGAAGATGCAATTTGCTTTAGGGGAACCATAAGAGCTTAACTTTCCTAACCTTGAGAATGCTGTGAGAAAATTGTTGTGATGATTGGCAAAATGTTCAACTGCTCTGAAAAGAGTGAGTGAGAATAGCCTTTCTGAACAAATCTGCATCAATGTCCTTTTCATGTCAATTAATTCTGGGCATCTTGAGTATTTAACATGCAGTGGTTTGTATCGGTTAGCAAAGATGATCACAGACTTTCTCTTAAAAATAATCAGGAAATTAAGAAGAGCTGTCAACTTTAAATAGGATAATATTCCAACATTATAGTAACTGTAAATAGGATTTCAAATAAGGACTCTTGGGAACACCTCTGGTGGTTAGAACCACTTAGTTAATAAGTACTGCTCTAGGTTCTGCTGGTTTGTAGGCACATACCTGTCAGTCTGTAACCTTATGTTGGTTTTTCAGGTGGTATGGAATTAGAGAAAATGAGAGAAGAAAAGCAGGATGCCACTGCACAGAAATCTGAAGCCCCTTCCCAGGGTTAGTATGACATTCTTTATTTGGGAGGTGGTTGAGTCACCATCCCTGGAGGTGTTCAAAGAGAATTTGGATGAGGCACTTGGTGACATGGTGTAGTTGACAAGTAGGAGTAGGTGTAGGTAGCAGGTGTAGGTGTTGGGTCATAGGTTGGACTTGATGATCTCAAAGGTCTCTTCCAACCTTACGATAATGTGATACATCAGAGGTTCCTTGATGATCTGAGGGCTCTGGTTTTCAGAGGCTTGAAGTCTACCTCACGTCAAGCTTATTGCATTATGGAGAGTTTCAGGGACTTGTTTCAGCACTACTTTACAGTATTTTAGTATAGTATTCCTTCAAGTTAGGAATTTATTTTAACTTTGATTTGTCCAAAGAACATTCATACAAATTATTCAGTCAAAAAACAAGGCGATCAGCTTAGTTCTTAAAGTTGTTGTTTTGCTTCTAGAAGTGAGCTATGCTTAGCAAGAAAGTTCCAGGGAGGATTCTGTTGGACACAGTTTTATAGTCAATTCCCTTTGTTTGCCCTTCAGGTAACATAAACCTGTAGAATTTGAAGCTGTTGCTAATATGAAGAAGTTATTAATTTTCCTCAAATGTTCACATATCTTTTACCCTCTTTCCCCCAAAGGTCTTGAAACAAGTTTAAAAGGCACTTAGTAGGATCTATTCAAGAGACCTTTCCAGTCTGCTTTATTTTTGTCTATTGTGGTGATTTATAGTACTAGAAATGTTGAGGTCTATCCCGATAGGATCTCCTCTGTAGGTTCGTGTCGTTGGAAACGCCTCACAGAATAAACTTGTGGTTTTGCTTTACCCATTGAACTAACTGTTAGCTCTGTGGGCTAAAACTGCAAGACAAATCTTAATGTATCATCCTAGGAACTGTAATTAATGCATTATGTTGTTCTTCAGGTACTGACTTATGCTTTTGATACAATGAAAAAAAGATTCAAGTGGAAAAGCTTGGTAAGAGTCAAAAGACTGTGTTCTGCAGTGTAAAGATGTAACTAACAATAAATTACACGGGCTGAACTTCAGCCAGGTTTTTGTGTAGGTACCTGATTCCTAATGGGCTATCTTGTGGTTTGCATTTCCTGGATGTCTTGAAACAATCTTTTCCCCACTTGATCACAAAGGAGTGATTCTTTATATTTCTTGTTTTGGTGGATATGTGTAAGAAGAGACAGCACTAAGGTATCTGACCTTGAGATGGCTTCATAAGCAAGCCACATTTTTGTTCTGTGTCAAGAGATTCTTGATAGTTCCATACAGAATAGCAAAATTTGGGTTGTATCTTTGAGTTCAAACATTTAATTTCTGAGCAGCTCGGCGAGTTTACTACTACACAATAAAAATTCCTGGCTGCTTTTCTATAGAATGCAGGGTTTAAAGTAAAATGAACAAAATATTGTGGAAGGATAACTCTTTTGTGGTAGCTATATATAAAAACTTAGAAGAATTCTGAAGCTTCTATTCATATTGGGTGACATTGATGGGAGTCTGTTTTTCCTTGTACTTGCATGGCAGCTTCTGTGAAATGAAGAGCAAGTCAGTGTAGCTTATCCCTAGCCACTCACAGGTGCATGCAGAGAGCTTGGATGTTTACAATGGGCTGTTGTGGGTGAAGAACTCCTGCAGCTGTTGCACTGTATGGTATCTGCACCCAGCAGCATTCTACTGATGGGATGTTCAAACACTAGTGCTACAGTAGTTCAGTGCTTGGCATCGTTGGTTTTCCTTCTGCTGTGTTGGTTAAACCTGGTATTTTTGCTGATACAATCTTTGTCCTCTTCAGGGATTTCAGTGTACTTGCTTTCTGTTTCTGTGTTCCAGTATTGAGTACTGACTACTAGCCTCTTGAACTTGCAAAGTGTATTCAGTTCCTTGTTTTTAACAGGTGCTTTAGGATACAGACCAAAGTGAACTCTGCTGTGCTACAAGGATGAGCTGTGGAAAATAACCTGTTTGACAGGTAAGCACTGAGTTACTTGCCAATTAGATGGCTTCATGCTACTTTCCCATTCATGTGTTTATGTGACTCTAGAACATTAAAACCTTAGTAAGCTGTTCCAGAAAAGTGTAGAAATGGTTTTCTGATGGCTGAGATTACTGGGCAGTGATCATCCCTCAGATCTTGGCAGTATCTGAGCAGATTGCTTACGTAAGAGAATTTGTGTGCATGTATAGATGCTTGAAATGTCTGTCAGTTGTGCAGCATTTTGCAGTACTTGTTTATGGATTAGACTGCTATTAGTTCTGAGGAATTGTTTTTACTTGGGAGGTTTAACAGATTTTAGGCTTTTGGTACACAACTTGGCTTACATGGTGGCAGGATTGTTTGGTCCTTACAAGAAAGGATGGGCACTCAAGTATTGATTTTAGTTGGTGGTAACCCTGAGGAGAGCACCTGGTCATTACCAAGGCTGCTAGGATGTTGCTGTTTCTGGTGAGCTGTGGACATGACCATAAAGCATAAAGTCCATCAGACTCGCATTGCCACATGATGTGGCACTAAGTCTGCTGGGAATAAAGCTTTAGCACAAGTCAGGCACAGAGCTCCCTCCTGCTTTGCAGATGGAAGCAGGCTTCTGCTGAGGTGTAGGTGTTTTCCTATACCCAGGGGAACCTCTTAACATTTCAGCTACAGAGGAAGAAAAGCTCTAGTTAGAACTTCGTAACTTTGGACTCCAGAAGCTGCTGTTGAGAGGATGGTTATCTGTACAAGGCCAATCCATGCAATATACATCTAATGTAAGTTTGTGACTCTTCATTGACACAGCCAAATCACTTTAACCCATAGTGTCTGCTATCAAATCACTGCATGGCAGAGCGGTGAGGAAGACCACTTCAGTGCAGCCAACACAAGCCTGAAGGTAAGAGTGCTTAGCAAAATTGACAGTACTAAAAAGAAATTTAAGGTCACTTCAAAGAGGGTTTGCATGGCTGAAAAACCAGCAGCTCTTAACGCGGTGACCGCATATTGAAATCCTCTGCAGGATGCTGTGGGCACTTGATGTGTGCTATGGTCTATTTGTGAGGAGATACACGCTGCAGTGAGGCTCCTTGGATTTAAAAAGGATGTTTTATGTACTCCCCTCAGGTTTTTTTGAGATGATGAGGGAAGAGGTTGCTTGGTTTCATTCTGAAACCAGTTAAGTTTTGCAGCATGTGGAGATGGAGAACAGGTTGATACAGTTGTGGCATGAGCAGTCCTGCAACTTTATTGCTGCTTTCCCTTTTCCCCTTGAGATAGTGTTATATATTCCTAGAGCTGCATGGGAGTCCTGGAAGAACTAGGTGGGAGAGAAGTGCAGGGTGGGGAAGGCTGTGGGCAGGGTGTGTAGAAACAGAAAATTATGATACTTGAGGAGCTGGCCCTGGAAATTGTGCTTTTGTCCCTTAAGTTTTCCCTGTATTTACTGCTTTTATACCAGCACAATATTCTGAAATTAAATTGCTTCAGATAGATAGAGGAAGAGATGTTATGCTAAGTGTGAGGAAGACAAGAGTTCCAGTGCCTTTACTTTTGAGTAAAAGTGGTTTTTTTCTCTTTCAGGTTCTTCTGATGTTGCTGCAAAGAACTGCACTGCTCTTTGAAATACAGAATTAACCTTATCTGGAGTGCTTATTGCAGTAATTTAGGATTAAATATTCACTCTTAACTTCCCTTACTGCTTTGTTCTTTGTAGTGTGTTGTTTGGAAATGAGTTCAGAAGCACAAGGAGCCTTTGCCCTTGCCCCTACCCTTTTAGTTGTGACTTGTCTGGCTTTTCCCTGTGGGACATGTGGTGGCAAAGCTTTGGACAAAAACTTGGCTGCTTCCTTGGTGTTTCAGAAGAGCTAACTAAGCTGAGCTTAGCAAGTTGTAATTTGACAGAAAAAGGTTTGATCAGCTGGGACTGAACCCAGCTGTACTAAAGCTCTGGAGCAATGTTTATTCTGAACAGAATGTCAGTGTTTAAACAAAACTGTCCAAAAGCTGCACTCTTGAGAGGCTTTTCTGTTGCTGTACTGAAAGCAAACATGGGGGTTGAGTAGATTATGGTGGACAACCACCTGTGGTTTGCTGGTAGCAAAGTGTCATCTTGGTCTCTTCTCTTCTGACCATATGAATGTTTGTGCCCAAGAGCCAGAGCAGCCCTTGCAGAGCACTAGGGAGAAGAGGAGGTGACAGCTAATATACCTCATCTTCATGTTGCAAAAATCCTCCACATAGCTGCTTTTTCAGGCTGGGGTGGGTGTAACATTGTATTGGCTACTGCAGTACACACAGCTTCACTGTGTACGAACATTCATATGGTGTAGTTTATTGCTTATCCATCAAAAATAAGCTAAGACTTGTCTCTGCACTTTAAACAAGACCGAAATGGCCCTGCTTTTCCACCTGCAGATAACTGAATTCAATATAATAGCAAAAGTTGAGCTTCAGATTTGTCCTGATGTAATTCCTTACCTTCTTTCCAAAGCTGTTTGGAAACAGTATAAGGTTTTTATTTGCTCCCTTTGTTCAGGTGCTTTCAGATGTACCAGGAACCCAGTTTCTATGATAGAATTATCTAGTTGGAAAAGACCTCTTGAGCTGGAGTCCAACTGTACCCATCCACTACTCAACCCTATCCCTGAGAAACTCATCCACCTGTCTTTTAAACACCTCCAGGGATGGTGACTCAACCACCTCCCTGGGCCCCTGAAAAAATGTCCTCATGTGTAGTTTGACACACACACCCCCCTGTCCCCCCAGTCCCAACTTGTGGCCAGTTTCTCTTTTTCTATCACCTGTCACTTTAGAGAAAATACCAGCACCTACCTCACCACAACCTCCTTTCAGGCAGCTGTAGACACTGATGAGGTCCATCAGCCTCCTCCAGACTTAACAACCCCAGTTCCCTCAGCTGCCTCTTGTAAGACTTGACCAGCCTTCCTGCACTCCTCTGGACATGCTCCAGCTCCTCACTGTCCTTCTTGCAACACATAGTACAAATGAAAATTTCAGCTTCACAGAACAAATTAATGTCTTGCATCCCAAGGATTCAAGATTCACATTTTTTAGGAAAAACTTTTATTTGAAAATGTTCTGTACAGTAACTTAAAGAAGTTAGCACCATCTCCCTCTAAACAGTAATGATATTGTGAGAAGCCTTTCCTTAGTGTCAGTCAGTTGAATCTGAGACCATGTTTAAAGCAGTCAGTGTCACAGTAGAGTACTACACATTCCAGTTTTCCCTGCAGCTTAAAGACAGGGATTCCCAGTGGCTCCTCAGTTAACTAAATGAAGTCTGCCTTCTTTTCAGTGTACAGTATTCCTTGTTGCTTGAGGTCTTCTGCCAGTCACGGTGCTTTCGAAGTCTTCTTTGCTCGCAGTTTTTCCAGCATTTTCTGCAAATAAAACCATCTCTGAGAGGTTCTGAGAAGTGACTGCACTCAAACCGCTGTCAGCAGACAGGCACAACTCAGGTACTGCTCATATTTAACTTGAGTAGCAGCAATGGACAGTGCAAGCCTAGAGAAGCAATGAGTTCAGTTACAGATACTGCTCCAAAAAAGCCTACAAATATCAGGGGGAAGCTGTGCTTATCTCTCATTTTCTGTTAATTATGAGATCTGTAAAACAACATAAAACAAGCAGCCATTTATTCCACAAAAACAACAACATTGACTTGAGCAGTGGTAAAGGCAGGATTTGGGCCTACAGCCCTTAGTGTCAGTCCCAGCCTGCTGGGATGATCAAGCATATCCTTCTTTCCAGTTGTCTGGATTCCAGCAAAAGGGACTTGTTCAGCCCCATATTTTACAGCAACTGCATGCAAAGCCAGACAGGATTCATGGCAGCCTTAAGTCCAGGTGTGCTCACCTTGGTAGAATCTTGAACTACATAGAATAGCCAAAGCCAAAAAAAAACCCAGCAACTGCTTTATTATGGAAATTAAGTCAAGTTTGGACTAATAAAAACCTGTGCCACTCTTATTACAAGTAGACTTTGTATCAGCTGGAGTCCCTAATGGCCTTTTTGCTCAGCTTGAAGTCACCAGAAAAATTCAACCTGAGGTAGACATGCTTTTTGGAGAAAATTTCAGCTTGGGTCAATGTTGACAAGGAAATTCTGAAACACGATATACCAACAGCACCACTTAAAATACAGACTGGTTTGATGGCCTTTGTTTCAGCTGCAGTTACTGCAGAACTGTGTCTCCATTAGTCTGATTGGAAGCTCAGTGAAATCCTGAGAACTAACCAGGTAGGACAACACTGTAACAGACCATTACCTTTTGAAACTCTTTTGCCTTTTCTCTGTTTTTAGCATAGGTTTCTTGCCTTGTCTTCTCTTCCTTTCTGATTTTCACTTCTGGAAGTTGATTATAGAGTCTGTCAAAACAGTAAGGAAAAAAATTGTCTCTTCTGTAAGGAGGAGAATGGCACAGATGGAGTTAAGTTAATGACCTTAAAGGTTCATAGTTTCTAGCAACTGAGTGAGAAGGGAAAATTTTGACTCAGCCCAGTAGTCTAGAATCACTTCAAATTCCTCTTGGGCTGCATCTAGCAGACACCCTCTTCAGCAGCTGTAAGCACCCAAGTGCAGTTGTGAGCTTCAAAATGAATCTGGTTTCATGCACCAGCTGCCTCAGCACCGTGAAAGGACCAGGCTGCCAGTCCTGTCACTGCCAGCACAGCAAGGGAATTCCCCAACAGGTCCTGGTGTCCCTTGGCTTCTCTCCCCCAGCTGTTCCTGTTAAGGTAGCACTGGGTCCAACTGGAAGATCACAAATTGCTCTGACTGACCAGTGCCTTTCACAAGACACAGATGAACTACATCTGGTTTTTTTAATCCAAATTTTTCCCACCTGTGTTCATGGAATACCTTGAAGTACACCCATGCATTTGAATTTCTCCAGACTTCCTGTCCTCTGGAGAAGATACTTTCACTTCTCCTACTCTCTTCAACTGATTGGTGACTGTACCTTTTTTTTCTAAAACAAACAGGGAAACATATCTTAAATAGAAATCTCTAGGCCAGGTAACTCAAAAGCATGGAAGGTTTTCAGAAATCTTTAAATAACATGTCAAAAAAAAGAAATAAGCTGGCAGAATGGACAAAATCAAGCTGATGTCATGTCAAAAATAACTTCCTTGTCTCACACATCAGGCTGCTGCCTGTGCGTTAGGCCAGCTGTGCTAGCTTCCAACTCCCTATTCACAGACCTTAGAGACACACCAGTTCACTTCACATGGTTATTCTTTCATCAACAACTATTTGCAGAGACACTTTTGACTACAAACGTGGGCATACTGTGAAAATGAGGACCCATAAGGGCCTTCACAACATTGAAGAGAACCAGACAGCACAAAAAAACCTCCCCCTTTTCCTGAGTAAAGTTAAGGAACATCACAGTCTGCTACAGCATAGATGCAACAACCCCAAAACCTGTTCTTCAATATAGAACAGCAACTACAAGGATATCTTATGCTATGTCTTGGCCCCAGATAAACCTACCAGAGACAAGAAGAGAATCTTTTTGCCCACTTAACTTCTCAGACTTTCCTCTTTGAAACTGTCTGGCTTCTGGCTTCTCAATTTCTCTCTCTCTAGTTTTTATTTCTTCTACTCTTTTCAGAGATTTCTGCATGAAGTTCTTCTTTCTTTTTAAAAAAGATTCTTGCAGACTTCCTGGTGTAGCTGCAAACTCCAGCAGCATCACTGTGCAAGACAATGAAAAGTCTGACCATTTCTCACATATTAGAGGTGATATTGCAGTGTCATGCATTTCAATGTATTTCCCAATAAATACTGAGCTTGACTCATTTTGTAAATCGCGAGGAGAATGAGCTTGTGAATGAGTAACCTTGCAACACAAGCAGTAGCTCAGTCAATGGCATCTAATAAATACTACATCAAAAGCATCTTAATGCCTCAAAGCTGAAAAATTGATATCAAAGACTGAAGAGTCTCTAACATGGTTACATTCTGTCAATACTTGTCTTTCATGTTACTACTGTTCATCTTGGACAAAAATATCTTTCAATAACTTGCTCATGTTCCACACAACTGTCAGAATAGAAAAAAACCCCATCCTTTGGCTACAGTGCTTGGGAGCAAACGGGAAATAAAAACAAGTGAAGGTGCATAAAATACATGACAACAAACCACAAAACATCACAGATTTTTTCAAATAGTTACGACAAATAGTCAATAGTTACAACACAATAAAAGCAGTGTATTGAGACATTATGAACTTCCATGAAAGACAGTCTGGCATAGGAAGAGACAAGCCAATACTTTCTTACAAGATATATGTCAAACTTGGGTCAAAAGTACCTCAAACCAAGCCTGAACAGCAAGAGGCACCTGTCTAAGTAAAAAAAGCTCCATGGTTTCCAAAAGGAGAGGTGTATTTTATTAATATGTTGAAGTTACATGTAATTACCTGCAGTCTGATGTGATGGCAAGTGATCATCACTGGGACTCTGGGTGTCAGAGTAACTGTTGGGCCTTACAGATGCTGAATCATCCACATCTGCAGCTAGCGGTAAAAACTTTCTCTCCTGTTTCAAAAGGAATTAATAATTGGAAGCACTTAAAATAAGCCACAAATTTGAGCAAAGCAGTAGTACTGTAGCACTAGCACAGACCCAATGCAAATAAGAGAGCAACTCTTCTGCCTCTATAGCAGATGCTAGAGAAACATCAGAAATGGATCTTGACAATAAGTATTAAAAAGCTATTTTCTAAAAACATTTTTAAACTTAAAAAAATCCAATAAAGTACCCTTTGCCCATCAGATTTCAGTTGCTGCTTCTTAATTCAGGGCTGCATGATTTCATCTCAAGAGCTCTGTTTTCCCTCCTGGTGTCTCTGCTTCTCACCCACCACTCCCTTCCCACTGTGTCTCCCTCCTCCCTTCTCAGCTGGAAGGCAACACATGTTGTTCAAGTACAGCCCACAGCTGCCAAGCCTCCGCCTTAAGCTGCCCTTCAAATACTTTATAAAAACCCATCTTTAGGCACTTTTCAGAGGCACTTCTGTAGATGCCTCCTGCAGCTGAAAAGTTATTTCATCTCATCAGTTCATCTAACTGACGCACAGTCCTTGGTTCTACTTTAGGTTTCAGCACCCTAACTATTCTCTCGTTACAAACCACTCCCTCTATAATTTATAGCCTTTGCTTTATATAAGCAAGCGGCCAAAAGCAAGGCAAGTACGGCAAATGACGAGCTAATATTTTTGTCATGAAGTAAGAACTACTGTGTAGGTCTGGTGTACCTCTATCCACTAGACAGAGGATTTTTTCCTTCTTATGCTATTTAGGTTGTAGCTTTGCTTTTATCCCACCCTCTTGCCTCACTCATATCTTCAGCTTATACAATTTAGTCTTGCAGACACAGTGAAGAAGTCTTCCCAAACTCTGCCTACACTGATATGCAAAGGCAGTGATGCTAAGGACAGCCCAGATTTAAGTACTATTAGATCATCTAGAAAACATAACATCAGAACAAGATGATTCAAGCTCTTCCTGAGCTCAGGTAACCCTAACACTCTCGTTTTCCAACACTGGGGCCTCTCCTTATAACGATTAAGACTAAGGTAAAACCAGAATTGCATTAGATAATAAAGTCTCACCTCAGTAAAAACATTCAATTCAGACTGATTCACACATGCTGGGTTATTGATGTTATCCTCCTTAATATTCTCATGGTTAGCATGTTCAGTGTCTGATTCTGCAATACTGATGTCATTTGAGCTTATCAGAGAGAGTTCAGGTTCCTCCATAATACCACGGCCTGACTCAGTCTCCTAGAAAATAAAATATACACTACATCAGTGGAAAAGAAAAAAAAAAAAATCAGTGTTAACAGCAACAGCTGTGATGTTGTCAGAAGGAGGAAGCTCATTCAGCAATAAATGAAATACAGAAACCGCACCTTCCCTGAGGTACTGATGAATGCAAACCCTGGACCCTAAGTCCAATGCTAAGTATTAAAGTGAAAAAAAGGGATAGGAGTGTGAAAAAAACCAAATAACCCAAAGCAATCAAACAGCAACAAAACCTCTACCTCTCCTCCACTCACCTCAAGTTTAAATTACATCATTCTAGGGCAATCTTTTTTTTTTTTTTTTTTTTTTTAAAGCTACATCAAAGCTTAAGTTTGCTTATTCCTTGGTGAAATCGTTTACCTCCTTCAGGCTTCAGAATGGGGACGGGCTGTTCAGTTAAGTCACCAAGCCTGTAACACAGAAGCACCTGCTATCGCAGCGGATGCTAAGAGAGAGGGAGATGCAATATAGTTGCTGTATCTCCTCCAGCCACCATGGGAATTCCAGCTCATCTTAGTCACTGCCAATTATTTCAGTGCTATGATCTGAAAGAAGCAGTAGGGCAGAAGTCCAGGAAACATGCAATTCTTCACTATAATTGTAAAAATCAACATTTGCCACTCTTAGAGATATTAAAGGTCTAAAATAACCTGGTTCAACAACAAAAAAGCCTGCACAAATTACTGCTTTTGGAAATTGGTTTTACTCACCCAGACTGGAATACGACATGAACTTCTGGGCATAGAATTACAATGTTTTTGATGTCTTTCCAGAACAGAACTGTTCTGCTGTATGACAGTCTGTAAATGAATGTCTAAATCCTCCAAGTTGTTTTCTGTGGGAACCCTTGATGACTTCTGTACTTCTAGAAAGCCTTGACCTGGCTCTTTTATATTTGTATTGCACCGAGAATCCAGTTCCACAGCTTTACCTGCTTCACATACATGAACTGATTTTTCAGGAAGCTTCACATACTTCTTATCAAATGCCTCCAAAGGTAATTTTTCAGAAGACAAAGTCTCTTTTAGCAAGTGTTGAGGGAAAGTTTCAACCAGTGAAGCTGGTGTGGTATTTAGCTGACAAAATGATTTTTGCTCTTTCAGTGGATTCAGACTTTCATTTCCCTGATCTTCCTTTGAGCAGTGGAGATGGATGCAGTCCAGATTTCTCGTCAGCTCTTCATATTCTCTGGCAGATGAAATGTGGTTCTCATTGCCCCATTTCTTACTTCCAGGGGTTTGTTCAAAAGGTCTCTGTAACGTTGCATTAAGGGCCACTGGCTGATCAGCATTCTGACTGTGACAGCTCCGAGTAGATTCTAATTGCAGTGGATGAAAAGATTCTTCAGATCCTGTGTCAAAAATTATCAATAATCAAAATCCTAGATAACACAATAGAATTTCAGCTTTAAAAAGACTTTTCAGTAATGTATAAGAAGTCATCCGGTGAACAGCAAGAAACATTTTGTTTGCAAAAAGTCTGTTTATATTTCTTCAAATATAATACCATGAACATCACACAAAATTATTCCTTACTGTACACAAAACAACACTTGATTGCTTCTTAGAATACTAGGGACAAACTTACAATACAAAAGACCATTGCTTGGGCAGAAACTTCAAAACAGAAGGAAACATCAAAACCGGAACAATGATTGCTGTTCCTACAAGTTACAATTTTGCACCCTAAATTCTTTCCCTATACATACAAAACATGGTGGTATTTTTTCCTCAGAAGAGGCTAGGAAAAGAGAAGAATCAAGTATCAACATTTCAGTTACTGAGGAAACATTTCAACTGTGCAGCATCTGCCAATTACAAAATGGAGCAGTTTAATTAGTTTGGTTTCATTGAATCATACAATCATAAG
>VWPV01030561.1:0-41265 GCA_013389885.1 Geococcyx californianus | reverse complement strand
TCTGTTGAACTGCCAGTGACTCCAGTGACCCCAGAAACTCCAGCCCCAGTTCCAAAACCTTCCCAAAGGAGCTTCTGTGCATGTGCCAATTTCAGAACTTCCGCAGGAAGACCACCCCTCATGCTCCCAAATATAATGCTAATTATTGTTTTTGGGGTTTTTTTTGTGCTTTTTAGCTATCCTATGGCTCAAAATAAAGCAGGGCAGCCCTGTAACAGTGTTGTATCAGCGGAGGGCATCTTCCCGTTGCATTTGGAGACGTCCCTGCAGGAGTGGAGTTCTTTGTAGCTGGAGGAGTGACAATGGGGAAATGGGGGAGAAGAGCAGACAGCACTTGTGGGATTATGCAGGAGGGGATGGAGTGCAGCTTTTCTGGGGAATCAGGAGGAGCTGTGGAGTTGTGACTGACATAGCTGCCGGAAGTTGCTGGTGGGCAGTAGGTGGCTCTTTCTGAAAGTGGTCTCCACTTCTGGTTTTGTGATGTGGGGATTTTCAGTGTAAGAGATGTTGGTGTAGCAGATGGGGATGCCATGTGCTGTATTCCATAGTGTTTGAGGTTATATTCAGTATATGGAGAAAGCAAAATAGAGATGGAAGATAACATGTCTATATACTATGTTGCAACTTCACTAGTGGATTTTTTTCCTGCTATTGGAGATGAGAAGTGATTCTGTATTTTTGGAGACTGTATACTGTCTCATCAAACTTGCCAACCTTTTTCATCTGCAGATACGTGGTGACAAAGCCTCTCAAAACTTCTCTACTACATACATCTTCCCACCATAAATCTACTTACTAGTGTCAATTTGGTTAAATCACTGAAAAAAAGGGTGAGCTTCCAATGTGTTTTGGTACTTAAGCTTTACTCAAGGTGCTGTAAAGACAGCTGTAATTTACTTGCACTGATCTGCCCTAAAGGTTTCGGGCAAAGATGGATTTTGTATTATTTAACTGCCAGTGTTTAAAACCACTTGGATACCAAATAAATTGACAAAATGGCAGATAGACTTTTTAATTAAAAAAAAAAAAACCAACCACTAAACAAGTTCTGGATATTGCAGGTCTGAAAAAGTTGCATTGCATCTTCTCGCTGAATGTGATCAGAACAATAACTGTTTAGCATCTCATAGATCTCATAAACTCTGATGAGTCTCTTGAATCACTTCAGGATCCTTTTTTTCTTTAAATTTCTTCTCTGCATTTTTACCTGTGCTTTTGTAGTCCTTTATAATTTTCACACACTTCTGTGATTCTTTTCAGAATCGTTTCCAAAATACAGATTTATTGTTGTCAGATACACACTGTGAAAGAGCAAAGTTGCTTTGTTCTGTGTTTTTATGACATTTCTGCTCTCAGATATCAAACATGGTTGATATCAAAACCTGTCACGTCTTTTCACACCCCAGCAGGAATATGAACAGTGATAGTTTTATAGGTGTTGAGTGGGAGCTGCAGTGTCCATGAAGCTACCAGCAATTGCAGCACCTGAGGATGTGCAGTATTGCTCACAGACCACTCATGCGCTTTGTGCATGGCGCATCCTCACACAGTAATTAGAGTCTGGAATTACAGAAAGATGCTTTTGTTCTGCAAGGGAATAATTAAGAGAGACTACTGTCCCACTTCTGTCCCTACTTTACTTCAGAGAGGTTTGTTGCTCAGCAAATGATGTATCTCTTCCTTCTGTGGTGATGATAGTGGAGTTGTGTGCTCTTTCCATCCCTCTGCCCACAGCCACCTTCCAGCATGCATTTTTGTGTGTAGATATTCAAAACCTGTTCAGCAGCAGCTTGTATGAGGACCTTTGCTAGGTCATGATGCTGAGATGGGGATATCAGCTGCTGGGGGGCATAAATTCAGCTCTGGAAAGGCACACGAATAGTGGGGAACTTCATGCTTCCAAACCCTGTTTTCAGGTTTTGTTTCTAGTTACCTCTTGTTACCGCTAGCTGTGCTGAACTTTATTTTGGCTATTCAGGTGAGGGATGAGTGTCATTTTGCCTTTTACTGCCTCTACAACCACTGATCCAAATTCAGAAAACCGTTGCCTCTGATTTATCCCTTTGTGCTCGCTCAGGCATTTTAAAGCCTCCATGTATTCGCTCAGGCCTCTAAGTGAGAAGCAAATTTTGCCTCAGTCTGTTAATCTTGTGTTGTGTATATACCCACACATAAATATTATACGTATTTAAAATAGATGTGCAAAAAAAGGCCACCATTTAGCCAGGAACCTCAGACAGCACCATAATGCAAAACAAGAAAATCCCACCTTGTTCTTACAAGAGGAGGGAGCAGATTGTCCCTCTTCAGCTGAGAGAGGAGATACGCAGGAGTGATGTTTTATAGCCTTGATGTCTATGTGACATACTTGGTCCATAGGCTTATGAAGTGCCATTAGGTGCTGAAAAAAATCAATTGAACTGGCATCTAAGCAGCTTGCACAGCAACTGTTTAGTGTCCTGTGTTCATTGCATCCTAACACCAGCTTTGAGGAGGCCTTGTTTGATGTGCAGAGATCATTGCACCATAACAAACCATTAGTTTGGCTTTTATGTTATCCTAAAGGGAACTGTAGGGTTTTTTTCCCCTTTTAGATCACACTGGCGCTTGTCGATTTGCACTACAGTCGCTAATGTTTCTGATGCTGCTTGTGGCACGTGCCAAAGTTGATCTTCTTGTATTAAAAATTCTATTGGCTAAAATAGAAAGTATTCCCCTGGGGAGGCTGTGTGCTTTCTGTTTCACCCTCACTGATGGACAGTCTCGACTTTCCACTTTAAAAAGCACAGTGTGGGAAGCTGATTATATTTAATAGATGGGATTGCATAGCATTATCTGTTTCTGGCAGCAGGGAAAAATTTATTTGTATGCCAGATATCAAAAACCTACTGAAAATTATGCAAATTATTAATGGGTACACACACCACCTTTTGTTTATACTGCAGATAATGACTCCCACTTCCTCTCATGTGGGATAGTGCAAAGTTGTGTAGGGGCAATTCAGGATAATTCAGTGGCAACAAGTGATAAAATGGGAGGAAATGTCCTCAAGTTGTACCAGGGAAGGTTTAAGCTAGTTATTAGGAAATATTACTACAGCAAAAGGCTTGTTGAGCACTGGAACAGGTGGCCCAGGGAAGTGGTAGAGTCACCAACCATGGAGGTATTTAAAAGATGTGTAGATGTGGTGCTTAGGGACACGTAGTGGTGGATTTGGCAATGTTAGGTTTATGGTTGGACTTGATGATCTTAAGGATCTTTTCCAACCTAAACAATCTGGTGATTCTGCGGACAGGTCTTCAAACCGTGAAGGAGGGAGCTGCTCCACTCTCCAGTGCCCTGTCCCAGAGGGAAAAGGTAATGAAATTTTCCTTAGGAAAGAAATTTTCTTTCATGTCCAACCTGAACCTCTCAGAACCTGCATCTTCTGAGCATTGCCCTTAGTTATGAAAGTCTGGCAACATCATCTATGTAGAATCAGTTAGGTCTTGTGTTCTCTCCTTATGCTGTCATCTCATCAGGAGTGTGACTTGAGGACATAGAGCTCTTTCTGCCCTGCCTGCCTCCAGTTACTCAGATGCACACCTCTGTGTACAGTGACATGGGAAATGCATTGGGAAGAAATCTGGGTTAAATATGCCCAACATGCAAAAAAAGTTAAATCCTTTAGACTATTTTTAACCTAATACACACTTTTCACTGCAGCTGGATAAACAATTGCTAGCAAGAGGGGAGGGGAAGTGCACGGGAATGGGAAGTGTGGGAGAGGAGAACAGTCAGGACTGCTCTAGTGCTCTGCATCATAGCCCCAGATTGTAAACGTTCTGGGACAGGGCTAGTTCCTACAATACAGCTGACACCAACTTTGTTTGGAGTTTCTAGACTGTGTTCTTAGCAAGTAATGATTACTTGTGTGCAATTGCTGATGACAGTGTGTTATTGAACAAAAATCTTATATAGCCTGGTGATATGCCATTGCATCTCATTAGTATTTCCTTTTTATACACAGGATGATTGTAATTGCATCATATAATTTAGTTACTGAAATATTTAGATTTTTCTATAGCTATTGACATCTTCATTTACTAAGAGGAGAGGTTTTTACTTGCCATTAACTGCCCCTGAAAACTATGGACACTGAAGCGTTAACAAATTTTACTGACACTAATATGTAATCTGATTAGATTGTAGTTAGGTAGTTATACCTGTCCAATAGTGTTTGTGCTTCTGTGCATTCATTCGATGGAAGTTTTTAAAATACATTTTAAAAATGAAATGTTTTGAATCTTCAGAGGATCAAATGCTATTTCACTCCAAGCTTGATTTGGGATTTTTTTTGCTGCTCTTCTACACTGCGCAAATATTTGACTGTTTCAAAATAATTACAAAAGTTTTATGATATTTGCTTAAACAATGTTGCATTTTTAATTGGTACTTGACAAACATTGTAAGATCTTATCAATACCCAATCCTTATGAAGCAGTTGGAAACAAGTTAATGTAGTTTTTGCTGCTGCTACAGTTAACTTTTTTGTGACTTAAAAGAAATCCTTCTCTCTTCCCTTCCAAGTAGAGGAAGATGATGATGGCTGGATTCAGCAGCTGGTGTTCAAACCCTGCTTCATTGATATAATAATCTCCCATCAATTATGGGCAAATGAAAGACGACTACAATACATCAGCTGCAGAAAGTGATTTTATCAGGAAACCAGGAGATTCCTAGGCTTTGCTGTGTCCTTGTTTCTTTCTGACTCTTAACAGAAGCATGGAAAGATATCAGTGAAGGCATATTTTTCTCCAGTTTGCCCTATATGAATGTATTTCCTCCCAGGGTTCCTGCGATATGTCTGGAATGTACTTTCAGGCAGGGCTAGGCTGGAATACGCTACACAGAGTGCATTACTGTTGCTGCTTCTCCAAGGTATCACTCAACTGTGGCTCCAGGAGCGGCTACTGTCATCCTAGCAAGCTGGGCTCTCCTTCAGCTGGTTTTGGAGCACATTGTTTTGTCTGGAAAGTAGCAGGGATGTGTTGTACTGTCTCCATGATGGGAATATGTAAAAATAGATGTAAATTAATCATGAAATCAAGAAGATTCATCAGCACATTTCCCCTTGGTGTTGTTTTAGTGCATATGTTAAAGATGTTGACATTAACATCTAGAAAATAGTTTTTCCATCCTGGCTGGATTAGTGATAGGTGGTACTGAACTGCATACCTCTGTCCCATTCCTCTTTCCGAATACCCTAAGTGCATTGATGAATCTATATCACATTGATGTGTGTGTGTATCACAGTGATGCTGTTGTGTCAGTGTATCGCTCAGTAATATACTTGAACTGTTTGGGGGGATGGATGTTTGTTTTTGTTTGGGGTTTTCTTTTCTGTCTTGAAGCCTGTGAAATGGTTGAAGGGTTTTCAGAATATCCTTGACTTGCTGTAGTGGTACATAGTGTGAAGACATTAAGAACAATCCTGAATGTGAGGGTAAAAACTACAGATCTGATCAGTGCTTGACCAGAGCCGAGTATATAAATCAGTTAAAAGATTAATACCTCTAAATTCATTAAAGACTGCAAGGTTTCCTTTAGTTTCACAGGATTTAAGATTATACCCTGAGTGATTTTTTTGGCCACAATTGCTCATCTCTACTAATAAATTATAGGGATTTTATAATGAAAATTAATGTCCCAAGAATATTTTTGAATTCTGCTTGATTTGAAAGAAGTGTCTTGAAAACAGATTGGTTTTACAGTGCTGTCAGCATAGCTCATGCCAACAACGAGAAAGAATTCATCAGATTTTTCTCTCCCAAAGCAATCTTATCTTTTATTAATAAAATAGAGCAAAAGCAGCCTAAAGTGCTGCTTCCTTTTCAGTAATTGGAATACAAAAAGCGATATATTTATACTTAAAGATGCACAAACAAGTCTTGCTGTATGTGAGCATGATTCTTGGTTTCAGTGTTGCCCCAGGTTTACATGGTGCATTAGAATTAACCTCAGTTTCCAGGGGAACTGCAACATCACAAATGTCAGGCAAGATTTGCCTCCCAACCTTGTGCCGTTGGTGTATAATGCTCGTTGGAGATTACAGTCGTACAGTGCAGTGTTTGACAAGCTAAGTGGCTTTCCTGAACTATCCTAACAGCTAAAGCAGACCATTTCCATTTGTAGTAATTTGCAGCTTTGTGTAGAATCATCTTGTGAATAAAGTGGGAATGATTTCTCTGCTCAGCAGTTTCTGTATGGTTGGATAAAGATTTAACAAATTCACAGCATTTTGAAATTCTTTGTCATCTTATCTTCTGTTATCCTACCCTGTTTCAACAGAAATGAGTAGGCTCAAATCTCTTGTCTTGAAGATTGCATTTCAAAGTCGGTCGGGTTTTAAGGTGAGAAGGTGTTTTCATCCAGTTGTGGTACAACTCTGCAAGAGAGTTGGATCTTCCCTCTGGAGAGAAAAGGGGTTATATTTGAAAAAGTCCTCAGCTGAGAAAGGGCTGGCCCCAGTCCTGACCCCCCTGTCATGAGTCACAATGTCCCTTCACATGCCATGCGCCAGCAACAGAAGTGACTGATCCTCCCTGTGCTGGGTAATTTGCCAAAAAAAATCCCTGAAATCCCTTCCTGAATGAAGCTCGCTTTGACTTCAGCTGCAGCTGATTTCACACTGTTGTGACTCACTGGGAGGATGGTCGAGGTCATGCACCAGGGATGCGAAAGTCCTGCCCAAAATAGTCTTCCTAGGCGGAAACCAGAGAAGTGGTAGAGATGCAGAAAACATGCGCTTTTAATTCCTGCAGAGAAGGCTTATGGTTGAGGCAGAATGTCTGTCAACTCTTTCCCAGACATGAAAAGTTTTTTGGAGCAAATGATCTTGCTTTTCCAACTTTTGGAAATTAAATCTTTTCTCAATACATTTGCTACACATACTGTGTTCTGAAAGAGGAAATGTGATGCTATAAAGCCATGTTTAAAAATAATCCTTATTTGCCTTTAATCTGATAAAGGGAAGTGTTAAGAACTTGTCCTCTAATATCAGTTTATCCTTGAACAGTGTAGAAATAGAACCTGCCTAGTAAAGAAATGATTCCTCATGGAAAGAAATACTCATTTCCATATTGCTCTTTCTATGTTATAGTCTTAGTTAATTAACTGTGATGGATTTGTATGGGTGATTAACACAGATTCTGAATTCATCATGTGTCTGATCTCAGCTATTACGTTAAAAGTGGAACAACGCAAATGTCTTTTAATTACTATTGTAATTCTTACTGCAATGGGATATTACAGCTCTCCGGTGTGTTTGAAATGAAAATCTTACACAGAGTAGCATGAATCTTTCCAAACCAAAATATTATAAGCTGTTCAAGGAGATGAGCCTTTTCATGAACCACCTTTTGCAGGCAGCGTTTTCTGGCTTTGATGAATGTAAGCCAAATAAAAACCAGGCAGTTATTTTTCCTTAAAAAGGAAGTGATGCAGATACTATAGATTCATATACATAGGCTTTACCTATTGTCCATCTTTACTAGTCGTGCAACCTGCAGAGCAGGAGAGATCAGTCCTTTTTCACAAGGCTTTTTTGAAGCTCACTTCAGGCACAAATCATGTTCTGCTAAAATTTCCTTTTTTCCCAAATTCTTGAGTCCCTAGTACTTTGGCAGTAGGACAGGAGCAAAGGTTAGTAGCTTAACTAGCTTCAATTCATACTGCCATCCTGGGAGTGCTGTGGGGATCTGCATTGGAAGCGCTTCTGAGCTGCATCTCCATCTGAAAAAAGGAAAAATGAAAGGCCCACCTGTGTATCTCTTAAAGAGATTCTGGGTCTGGAGATGAGGATGAGCCAGCCGTAGTCTTTTAATCTTACTCTGCTTTTGTGTCATCCATAATTTGCTCTCTGCAATCCCGACAGCCTCCTTTGGTGAAGGTCTGTCCTCTTGTGGGAAATAAAGCTGAATGGCTCATGTGCTGTTGGCAAGGTATGATGCATAATCCTGCCTTCTCCTCAATAGCTCTTTCATGACTGACCAACTTGTTGTAAAGCTGGTGATGACGAGAGCTCCCCATAACTTGCTTGTGAGGACACTTTTTGTAGAAGCCCTTAATTATCCAAACGCTGTCAGTCCACTTCTGAATTTTACACTGGCTTTGAAGAGCGTTTCCATCCAGTGAGAACATCGCTGTTGTAGGTAGTACTGATAGCACCTAATAGAGGAGAGAAATAAGTTTTTTCCTTGTGATATAAAACACAGATGTACTTGGGTATAGTGGTTTAATGTAGCAGAACTGCATAGAGGCTATTCTAACTATTGCTTGGCTATGCAGTAGTGGTAATGTTAGTGCAGCCAGAGTTGTCTGAGAGCACAGGCATGGTCTTAGAAGTCTTCCTTCATGCTTGAAAGCAAGCAACAGAACTTCAAACTAAGTCAGGGTTGAGAAAAAATGCCTATAGGGTGATGAGTTATGTTACACCGCTGAGTGCAATGAAAGGTACTATCTCTATGTACAGACCTGGTCCAGATGGAATTTAGTTCTTTATAAAACCATAATTATTCTTTGCAAGCTGCTTAGGTTTGAGGCTGATGTCATATCTGTAATGATACATCCAATGGACTTCGACATGTTGTAGGTGGCAGTGAGGGATGGGCATGGACATGCATTTCCATATCAGCAAGGGCAATGGGAGCTGGACAAGTAGCTTATTGAAAGCTCAGGACGCACTGCCTGCCAGTTTTTTGGCTCACCTATATTGTTGGGATCTCTATCTTCACGAGGTTTGCTTAACAATGTGCAAAAAGGGCTCATATATTTCTGATGCCAAAGGGTTCTCTTATGGTTTTAAGAGTTGAAGGAGATGCTGGTCACATTATACCCAAACGTGTTTAGCTGCCTAGTGCCTTTTAATGGTAGGAGCTGCTTCCTATAAGTTCCACAGTCTGTTAGAAATGCTGGAGAAATTCTGAAGTCTGAGACTGTGGCTAAAGGTAACACTTGCCTCACTCAGCGTTTTCTAAAATTTTGAATTTTACATCTAGGACATAAATTTAACGACATGAAAAATCAGCCTATCTGAGCCCTGTCCTGTCTGGAAGACCTTTTGCTGGATGGATGTTGTTATACTGAGGAGTTATTTCTTAGCTTTTCTAACTTACTTTTCACGAAATATTTGTCAAGTTACATATAATATTTCTCCAATAGTAGAGGCATTAACCTTTATTAACCACTGCAGAGACTGTAACTGCTTAAAGACTAACGTTATAATTAAGACCACTTCTAGGGCTAAGTTTACTCCTGCTGAAAGTCCATTAATTTTTATGACAATGATGAATTTCAGTGAAGTAGTAATTGTTTTTTCTCTTTGTGTGGAAAAACAGTGGAACACTTCTGTCCAAAGGGTTAGAAGACATCCATACTCATGACTATTACTGCAGTTAGTTTAGCAGAAGTATTGCAGTCTGACTGCAGCTTTCTACCACCACCATCGTTTTCCTGTGCATGTTTAATGGAAAAGCAAAGATACCACCAGCTGGGGAAGAGAGCACAACTGGATGTATTGCCTCCTTCTATAGCAACACCAACAGTGTAACTGAACTGCAACACTGAGCAAAATAGCTTGAGATAAATCTGTCTTTTCTTCTTGTGTATGTACATTGCCGAAGTTAATCCTGGGCATTTCATAAGCATTTGTTCTTTGAATAACAAGGGTGCAATTTCCAGACAAAGCTGTAGGAAAAGATGCATTGGGAAGAGATGTTTGCTCTCTTTAGAAACCTATTCTGACAAGCATTAAAAGCTAATCGTAATGTGCATGCAATTAATCATCTCAGAATGATGTATAATTGCCGAATACTTCCTGATTTTGCATAAAGATTTAAGCAACAACATTTCTTACAATTTTTTTACTACGGTTTCCAAGCCTGTGTAAAGTTTACATTTTGGACAGAAGTGATGTGTGTTGGGGGAAAAAGTATCCAAAAATAACTGGTGAGATTTGCTGTGTAGACAGGCAGTGGGAGAGCCTCGAAGCTTGCCACAGGCTTTAGCTCAGACCAGCAAGCATTTTTGCCTGCAGCACGTATGATTTAGCTGGTTACATCTTCTTGTGATTTGTGGATCCTGCTGGTGTGGGAATATTTCCTCTCCTCTGGTTTTGAAGTCGAATCGTATGGTGGGAGATCCTGGGAATGGCAGGCAGATGTCTGATCTTCTTCTGCAGATCACCAAAGCGATTTCTGGGAAAGACTCGCCAAGAGTGGGTTTTTTCCTCCCCAGATGTTGCATTTTCTATCACATGCCTACAGCCTTGTGCAACAGCTGGGTGTACTCTGCAGACTCTAGGAAACCTGGAAATCCAGCTGAGAGCATATAGAGTGGAGAGTTATCTCCTGTTCTTTAACAGTGCTTCCTGGTTGTTGAGGTGAGGAGAGCCCTGTGTCAGATCATGGCAAATGAGCTTTATGGACAAGGTTTAACATTAAGAGAATATGTTTCTGCAAAGTTTCTGCTCAGGCAAAAGTTAAACCAGGTTGAGGCAGAATAATAATATAAGATTGTGACACTGTACAGTGACACAAGGCAATTCCAGATCATATTTATTAGTGGAAATAATTCTTTGCACTTTGACTGGCTGAAGCATCTCACTGTGCTGTCTCCACCCTGGGCTGCTGAATCCTTTCCTGCTATTGGGGAGGAGGCAGCCATTGTGTTACACCTCTGTTTTGCAGAGAGGGAGAAATGAGGGGGCCAACAAGGTAAAGAGCTCTCTGCATTGCCATCAGGCTCTTGCCTACAGGCATAGCTTTGTTTCTGGGTTTCTGGTTTGCATAGAAGAGCTGTCCCAACGTTGACAGAGATGTGATCCCAAGCTGCTGCATGGGATTGTAGAAATCCTCCTCTCTGCCCTAAGAAAAGTCTGAATTATTTTGCACACTCCTGCCATCTTAACCTGACATCCTCTGGCAAGGAAAAATGTGGATATAATCTTATAGATAGTATATCTTGGCAAACAGTGAGCTGATGGTCACATTTTAAAACTCGTGCATTTATTTAACTGTGCAAAGAGCCTGCTTTCTATTAAGCAAAAGGCAAAGCTGTATATATATCATGGTTTAACCCAAGTTGGCACCTGCAGCCACTTGCTCACTCCTCCCCCCAGCCCTGGGGGAGTGGGGAGAATTGGAAAAAAGTAAAACACATGAGTTAAGATAAAACCAGTTTGATAGGATGGCAATAGAAGAGGAAATAATAATGATGATGATGACAATAACAACAACAATAATAATAATAGAATATACAAAAGAAGTGATGCACAGTGCTCACACCTGCTGAGCAATGCCTGGCCTATACCTGAGCAGCAATTGCAGTGTCACAGCCAGGTCCCCCCAGTTTGTATACTGAGGTGCTTCAACTAGCGTCTGCCCACAGTAGTGGTGGTGGTAGGGTCCCGCCTGGAGGTTCCATTGTAGAACATGTTCTCCCAGTGCTAATTTTGTGTTTTCCTGTTTATCTTGGCCTTATACTAGGATCAGAACATGTGCAGTTATTGTTAATTCATCTTGCAGGAGAGAGAAATTAAATTTGAACCCAAGTGTTACTATTTTGGCTAGAGAAGTTTTACATTTTCTGCAGTTTTATGTTTTTTATTTGATACATCTATGTGTACTTGTATCTATGTAGACATAGATTTATACAGGCTCTAATGTAAGACTGTACCCTTTTGCCAGTGAAGATATTTCTTTAATTTTTTGTTCCAATCTCAATTGCTTTTCCCAACTATCTGAAAATACCACTTCTGTAAAATGGATATTTCAGTGATCTGTAAATTGTCTGATCACAAATTCAACACTCTTAGTTTCCATGGAATGTTTCTATTTTGTTCTTTAAACTATTATTTACACACACTGGTCTGTGTTTATATACAATAGAAATGCACTAAAATACTGAGAATCTGTAATCTGAGAGGCTTGATAAAATAGCATGGTGGAGATTTTACAGTACATTTGCTTAAAACCATTTTTCTCATGCAGTTTGTTACTGAACGCTTCTTTCACTAATTACTCTTTTCTTTTGAATAGCTGCTTGAAACAGCTCCACAAAAGCAAATTTGTTATGTTCATAATGCAAAATATACCATGACCAATAACATTGTGTTAGTTTCATGTATTTGAAGTATGGAAAATCATCAGAATGCAGATCAGAATTTGATAATATAACTGCACATTCTAAATAGTCTACAATTTTTGTAAGATTTTATACATATGCCAACTTCCTGTGCTATGGAAGCATTTTCTGAGGACTACCATACAAATTTATGATGAATAATATATAATAAATTATAATTATTTTTAATTAAATATCTGTATATAATAAGTTTTTAACAAGGAAGTGTCCTCAAGTATAACACTTATTTGAATTTGATAATAAATGTTTCCAGTCAGAGAGTTATTTTGATGTAGGATCTATATGCACAATCAATAGAGTAATATCTGATCAAAGCTGGGAATGAAGAGTTAGAAATGGCAAAAGGTACCATCAGATATGACAGCTGGATCAGATAAGGTCAAGGAAGAATATCACAGAAATGTGAACTGTGTAGAAAACAGATGAAATTTCACTGAAGGAAGATTTGGTGTGTTAAGTGCTATTGTGTGCGGTACGCAAGAACTTTTTGGATGGCCCCTACAGTGACTGAAGGAAGTGCTTTTCGGGGCGAGGGTGGTTTGGTCCTACTCAGCTGCACAAGAAGAGGTAAACAGCCAGTGAAAAATGTGGTTTGCATCTTTCAGAATTCTATAAAGTCTTTACAGATTTTTGCCTGTTTATGCTGTAGCCCTTTTGCTGTAGTTTATCTGACTCAAGCGATGAGTCAAGTTCACTGAAACTTTTTGGACTTCTGAAAACAAATATTGTTTGCAGAGGGCTCAGAGAGGTTGTGGGATCTCCATCCTTGGAGATACTAAAAACTGGTCTAGCCAAAGCCCTAAGCAACATGCACTTCGTCTGGGATTTGCTTTGTGGGACGGATGGCCTGGAACCACCAGAGATCCTTTCCAGACTAAATTGCTTTATGAATCTGATTCCATTCCATGAAATTAAATCAATGAAAAACATCTTCTGGTTTGATTTCAGAGTGCGCATCCATTTGGATAACTTGTTTTCTCATTATAAAAATGTATCTTCTTGTTTTAAAAGAAGATATATTAAAGTACAAGCACAGTGGGTTACCATTTTGTAAATGTACTTGTGCCATATGTTTGCAGTAATGGAAATGTGCGGTGAGAAAACAGGCTGAGAGAACAAAGATGTGAGACCGAAAAAAAGAAACAGAGATGGTCATGTAAATGATTCCATTACAAGGATTTTCTCTGTGCTTTAAGAATATTAAAGTTGGAAGCATGCCTTCTTAATAGGTCAGCTATCTGTGCATACATGCAAACTTGTGTGCTTGCTTTGATGACTTGCTTAAATTTTTAGTGTTTTGTTTAGTGGCTTTAAAAATTATTGAAGTGATACATTTTGGGATGAAAAGCTAGATATTTTTAGCAACTGCTAGAATAGCTGCTGTGTGCAGAATAGACTGCAGAGAGCAATGAGCAAGAACCCAGGCTGACTTTCAGACCCCAGAGTGATTTTGATGATTTTATGTTGCTAACAGATAAGCTTTAGAATGAGACCAGTGAGACAAGGTGAGCTTTGGAACTCATGATACTAGTACAGCAGATATTCTGGAATTTGAGAGCTTGCCTGCTTTTATTTACTTATATCTTTTACAGTTCATTTTAGCAAATTCTTTATTTGCCAGAGCATCTGGAGGCCCATGGCTGATTTTTCACATGATGGAAAGTTGAATTAATTTGTGGCTCATTATTTTCTTGATTCTTATTATTAGTTTTACCTGTTAGATGTGGATGTATGTGATAGTCATGTAACACATCTCCTTCCTAAGAGATCAAGGGGTTAGGGCAAAAGCAGGGAAGAAGGTGTTACTTTTGAAGCAGATAAGAAGTATGTTCCTTTTAGTACACAGCAGACAAGAAACTCAAGTCCAGAACAGGAGCATGGCTCTGCCTTTCCCCGGTGAGTTCTTGCAGTGAACTATGTGGACTCAGAGGGTCCACTGCTGCCTGTTGAGGTCCCCAGTGCACTTACTGGCATGTGTGGAAATGCTGTTTATCAGCCACAGATAAATATCTCCAGTGGGACATTACAGTAAAAATACATTATAGTAAAAATGTGATGGAGCAGAATTCTTGTTTGGCGTTCGTGTTGTCGTGTGAACATTTGCAGCTCTTTGCTCTGTGGTCACCCACAAGTTTTTCCACAGCAACTGCCTTGTGTTCAGCCCCTTATAAGCTTCAACTCTCAGGAAGTTTTCTTAGCTAAAGGCACTTGGCTCCCGTGATCGTGTGGCCCTGATTCTGGTCCTGGAGACCACGACTGAAGATCCACCACCATGGAGCCCACTTTGCCTTGAAGTGGAGAGTCAGCCACTTACTGAGTCATTGGACCAGGTCCTGCTTATGCTCTTGTGAAACCCATAGACGTCAAAGATCCACGCCCATCCAAGCTATGATGGTCTTTGTAAATCTTGATCTTCCAATCAAAGGTGTGTAGCAGAGGAACAAGATTTCTAGGAGGCCTACTAGTAGCTCTGGCATTTCACTTGTTGAAAAAGCCCAGCACAATATGCCCACCTACATGTGATCACTTCAATCCATGAATGCAAAGCCACTGGGAAAATAAATTAAAATTTATGTCCTGTTCAGTACATCTCTAGCGACCTTTGTGCACCTGACAACTTCTCTTTTAATGGATGTTGTCATTTTGTACCTCAGTGTTCTTAATCCTGCTCATTAAGTAGTTCATTAGTTGCACTGATCCCTCAGTTAATCTGTAGTACTCGGGAAAAGATAATTGAATTTAACTTTACTTCATGACTGACCTATAGATGGATAAAACTCCATGGTAGTGTCTTGGTCTGCTTGTATTATGTTTTTAATAGGTTTTATAATTAGACTGAGAATATTCTTCTGTTGACATGAGATTTAAAATATTGCTTGTCCAAGGCAAGTATCTTCAAATAGCACAAATAAATGTGGTAGTTCAAAATAGAATGCCTTTAAAATAGGATGTTTTTGTTTTGGTTTGGTGCCTGTAGGCAGCATGGGAAGATAAAACATATGGAATGTTTTTGATGTCCCATCCCTGTTTTTCTGAGAAATACATTTGTATTCAGAACTGTTCAGAACTTGGAAGGTATATGCAGAGGGTGTTCAATGGAACAAACCAACGAACCAAAAACCAAAACAAAAATGTTTCATTTGGAAAATATTTTCAGATTTTCATCTTAAGAGGTTTTCTGGTGTTTAAATATCTGTATATTCTTTGTGATGTGTATAATGAAAGAAAAATCCAAACAGATTCTTACAGCAACCATCACTGCAATATATTACAGTACATAAGCTATAGGCAGGGGAGAGGAAAATGAAAGCTTTGTAGCAAGAAGAGAGTTCCCCAGAAGATTGTTTCCAGCATTAATATGCTTCGGGAATGCATTAAGCCTTTGGTCAGGAGACTTTGTATTGCCTATTTCCATTGCGGAGAGGTAACAACGGGTATGTGGATTTCTGATGTTTTAGAAGATGCTGATAAATGAGTGGCTGTGCTCTGAATTCCTGAACAGCTTTAAGCGCTTGCTTGTCTTGTTAGTGGGCAACTATCTTGTTTGGAGGAGAGGGAAAGAGAAGAAGAGAGCTTTCTGCCTTTGCATGCTTTAGGACATTGCATCTTTGATTTGGTTGTGTTGTACAAATTTATTTCACTGAGAACAACTATTAAAGTGACTCACAGGCTGAATATTTGCAACAGTTTCAGCTTTAATAGCAGCTGGCTTTAGAAACATCCTTTAGAATGTTTAGCATATTTAGTGTGTTATCACTAGTGTGTTAGCATATTATGTGTTATCATAATAGAAAATCATAGAATCATAGAATGATAGTATGACCTGAGTTGAAGGGACCCAAAAGGATCATCGAGTCCAACTCCTGTCCTTACCTAGGACACTCCCAACATTCACATCGTGTGACTGAGGGCATTGACCAAACACTTCTTGAATGCTGGCAAACTCGGTGCCATGACTGCTTCCCTGGGGAGCTGTTCCAGTGTTCCACCACTTGCTGAGTGAAGAACCTCTTCCTAATACCCAATCTAAACTTCCCCTGGCACGTCTTCCTGCGATTATAATTATTATATGATCCCTTCTGCTGAGTACCAAAGCCTAAACCAGTCAAAATACTGATATAGGTGTTCTTTTTGCTGTCTTACATATCAAATAACAGAAGTAATTTGTGGTTTATGTGGCAAAGAAGATAGATGATAGGGTGGAAAGCCCCATAAAGCTTTTGTTACTTATTACAGATTTCAAACCACTCCTAACTTGTTTTCCCCCTTCCACAGCCCACAAGTTGCAGGCCTATCCTCCTGAGATGGGCTTATTTCAGTGTTCATGTGCAATACTTCAGAGAAGGGAAATAACTTGCTATCCAGAAGCTGAAGTTTGATCTCCATCTGCATGTAAAGGGAACTGATGATTTTTGCAGAAAAACTACAGGGTGCAGATTTCCCGACATTTCTGAATTTGACTCTCTAGGTTCACTCTTCTGAAAGAAGAGGTCTTAGTAAAGGCTTTTACAGTCATGTTACTTATTTTTAAGAAAAAAGACCTTGTATCCTGTTGGAAGGCAGGAGAGGAGATGGGTCTGATTTCCTGTTTCCCGTGAAGTAGGTGGGCAAGGTATTAACTATACATGAAACATGAATATTGTTTAAATGAAAGAAATGCAATAGGAAAAGTGATACATGTATTTCTGGGCAAATATCTCCTGGGTGCCATTCACTCAAATGCCGTGGGCAGGCATAAATCCCTTACATCAAAGAAGTGCTTTAAAATGGAAAGGCAACTTTGCCACAGGAATATTACCCTCAAATGAAATGTCAGTTTCTTCCTATAAGGAAATAGTTCAGAAGAAAAAATGCATTATGCACAAAGCAAACTAAATGCACAAGTGGTTTACTACCTCCATGCCATTTTAGTAGTTATTTTGAAGAGCAATATTAATAAATTGAGATTTGTATCAGCAAATAACAAGCTTTAGATTATGTTTTTATTTGCAGTCATGCATTTGTTCAAGAGAAATAGTATTTGCAAAGAAATTGAATTCTGTCATCGAACTTGCACACCACATTTCATTTGTGGTACTGGCAATCTTGAATTCCACTAGCAACAAGTGCCACCTTTTCTCCCCTGTTTTGCTGGGCGAGCAGCAGGCAGTGGTCCCTAGCTCCTTCCTCCTGCCAGCTCACCAGCAATCCCAGCTGCTGTGCAGCATGTCAGCAGCTCTTGTGTGAAGCTGAAGGGAGCAAGCTGGATACCATATAACAATGTAACTTGAATATGTGCAGGCTGGATTTTTTTCTGACTGATGATATTGTGAACATGACATTAAAGAACAAAAGAGATAATGGAAAATGTGGGATGGAAGAATTAGTGTAAGAGAAGTCTGTCTCCTCTTTTTGATGGAAAGGCTTTTTTTAGCATTGCTTGCATGGAGGTGGCTCCTCTCTCTGTCAGTCTGTTTCAGTCACTGCTTACAATAAATGTAATATTTGTGCTTTTCCAAATGAAAATGGGCATAATTCACTAGGAGATCTGGAGGTCTTTTATTAGAAGGCATACGAATAGGGGAATGGGAGGACATTTCTATTTGTATTATTCACTGGGTTTTTTGATCATTAAATGCTTTGTGACTCCATCTCCAAAATTCTCAACTGGCGTAAGAAAACCTAATTAGTTGTCTCTCTGAAAAAGGCAGTGTTCGTACATCATGGCTTTGACAGCTGTGATCACAAATGCAAAGTGAACATAAAAGTAATTTTGCTTTATATCACCAGGCCGGCGTTGAAACTGTAAGATAGGTGATGTAACCTGCTATCAGGTTACATTTTTCTAAGGATAACTGCCAGTTAGCAGCTTCTACTGTGACACATCCTGTGTCGTCACATCAGCCTTTCCCATTCCTGTCTGATTGCTCCTGTTGAGTGAAACCTGTGGCTGGCTGACATGCCATTTTCCTTTAGCCCACAAACCATTTCTACATTAGAAGAGAGAGGGCAGCTCATGGCATGATGTCCTTGTGGCTTCTCTCTCCTTTCTCTCTACTCCTTGGCAGTAAATATTTTTACTTCCCCCGTGTGTTTCTGCGCCTGAAATCCTTGCAAGTCTGACTTTGTATACAGGTAAAGAGTAGCCGGGGCAATAGATATTTTATTCCTTAATGTAAAACCTTCTTTCTAAATGGCCTGGAGCCTGAAAACTGTAGCTGTTCTTCCTTTGACTTGATTTAATTAGCTCTTGGATTGTTTTCAATATGATTTTGTTGAGTAGACAAAGCTGCAGTATAACACAATCTCAGAAATTATTTGCTGCTGGGAGAAGCAGCCTCCTAATTTATGTTTTCACCCTGTTGGCTTGGCTTACCGAGGCAGGAAAAGACTGGGTGGTTGATAAGCCTGACCCACATCCGAGTGTTTTGTTGAGAGTGATCACTAGAGTAAAAAGAAATGAAGATAATGTGTGCTAAACAGCATTGCAATACAACTTCACACACACACACAGGGAAAGGTTTGGAGTTGCATATCACTTTTGTGATGGCAGATACTTCATATAGGTGACCTACGCTGTGGCATCAGCCTTCTGGGTATTGAAGTCATACTGCTTGTTAGGTAAGCTAAGATCTGTAGGGGCAGGGGGAAAAGGGATAGGGAAGCTTTTACCAAACTTACTGATTTTCACATGCTTTTTATATGAAATACAAGGCGGAAGATGTGACTGAAGTTAATAGTTAAGTGGTATGTATGGATCATAAAATGGCGAAATTAAAACCTGATGAGATTATGTCCATAAAGTTAAGGTCAGTATACTGTTAACAGGCAACACTTAGAAAAACACATTGACTAATTGTGCTGAAGCCATGGGACAAGGGAGATGATTCTCAGAGAAGTTTATTGGAAGAGCCTTTGCAGAACAAGCCAATGTAGAGAGAAATCAAAAGCAACCTAGAGACTAAAAAGTTAACAGAGCTGATCATGAAGTGCTTGAAGGTGGTGACTGTTTGCTTAAAGTGCTTGGGAGTTGTACAAGTGATGATTTAGTAATGGTGAAAAATATCCCAGTAACAGGACCTTCTCCCAGTAGGCTAAAAATTAATGCAGGCCCTACATCTCCGGTTACATTGCTTACAAGAGCTTTTGTGCCGCATTGTGAAATATCCAGCATTGTTTGTGAAAATTTTGTCCTCTGGTGATAGCTTTTACTATAAATTTTGGTTCTCTTTACTGCTACACAGGGAGTTTCTCAGAGTTATGTGGCAGCAGCTGTGGCAGCATGTCTCTGGGGACATGTGGCAGTCATGCGTGGAGGTGGCAGCTGCTGCGTCTTCTCCTCAAGCACTGGCTCTGCATCACAGCTCTTGCCTCTCTGTTAACTGTGACCTGTACTGATATTTGAGGAGTAGATGTGCAGAGGACACTAAAACAACATTGCTTCCAACCTAGCCAGGGAAGTGGGACCTTCACCCTTCAAAATCTATTCTGCCTAATTTACATAGTGTCTCCAGGGAAAACTTGTGTGATTTCCAGTTTCTCAAAACAGTCAAATATGTTTTGGCCGTGCTATGGAGGCATCCAGCTTTGCTTTCTCCACCAAAGCTTGCTGGAATGTCTGCATTTGCTGCAGTTGTGCTCACACCTGCTCTGCAGGATTAAAATTGTCCACCATCCTGGTTTTGTCCTCATGGGCATCAAGAGCAAATGTCAAACTTTCAAAATGGCCAAAACTTTGCCTTTTACCTTCAGGTTTTGGAGGTACTCAAGTGTAGGCTGGACTATAAAACACACTATCAGTAATCCAACCTGCAGGGGACAACAACTGGTGACTGGACAGCTCAGAGAAACACTGACCATGTCCATTTTACACTCCCGCACCTCCCTATGAAGCAAGAATGAGCCCCAGGCTGTCCTCAGGGCAGACATCCTGGCAGTCTTTTTCTTCCGCTATGAGCCAAGAGACTGTTGCATGTAGCCTGTAATTAATGACCATTCAAAGGGGAAGATGTGCTGCCAAGACGCTGCGCAAATAAAGGCATAAAATTTGAGATATGGGTGAGATATAAATGTTAAATACCGTTAATCCAGACCAAAACGAAGAATCTCATCAGGTCCCCAGTGGGTTTGGCTCAAAGTGAAATTTCATGGTTGCTTTTGGCTCCTCAGGAACTGCCAAGTACCATGAAAACAAGGCTTTTTACGTTATGACATGCCTCTGGGGCACGTTTGGGGGTGTCCTCGTTCAGGCTAAGGGCTTGATAGCAAAGTTTGGGGGTCATTTGTGGCCGTGGGGTGGGGAGAATTTGAGCTCATTCTGGTCAAGGATGCAAAATATTCCCCCCGGTAAAAAGGAAAAGGCTTTATATAAATAAAGAGTTAAACAAAAATAATGGAAGTAATCAGAGAAGCACATCTGCTTCCATTCCTTTCCCTCCAAGTAATTCATAAGAATCTCACGCTGGATTTATTAAAAGAGTACGGCCTTGATCTTAAAAGGCAATTTCCAGAGCTTAACACCTAGGAAATTGTTTGCTGGATATTTCTTAGGTTGAATGATTGTTGTTATTAAATCAAACCACGTAATTAACTAATCAGATACAATGTGCTACTCTTTCCAGTAGTGTGAAGGAAGTAGGTGGCAGCTGTCTGTCAGAGAGAGAAAACCCTCTCATTGACGTTAGAAAATATGTCCGTAAACTCTTCCTGAGTGTTTTCCTTTGTTTATCTAGAGAAAAAAACCTATTTCTTATAATTTCAGATGGTACCTCTTATTTTCTAGGGGTGATTCCCCTTCTGCTTATATTAACAAATTAATTAGAGAGGGAAACAGTAAGACCCAGTGATGCAGTTTGTTGTAATTACGCTGAGGAGCTTAAAACATGCAAACCTCCCCAAATGAATTGCAAAGCTAGTTCATATATGAGTAGCCAGAATTAATCATTAACCTGATAATTCCCTTTTCCACATTATTTCTTTGTTAAAAATGAGTAGTTTTAATTGGATAATGAGGTGCCAGTACAAATCATGAATTGCACATTACCCAAGCTAATGGAAAAAAGGATCTTATGCAAGCAGCGTTACAGATGCTGTTACTAATGCCTCCACAGTGAACATTTTATTCTGATAAATTCTTAATTTATTTCCAGATGGCTTTTGAATTTCTAGAACATTTACTGTGTGCTGTCATTTGCCCATTTGATATTCTTATCTAGTTCTGTGAGCTATATGGGTGGGGCTCAGACCCTTGGGCAAGGCCCAGTCTCTGGTTCCGGGTTTCTTAGCACTGCTCTGAAGGATATGAGCAATGGCTGTGTGAGAGATTTCTAGATTAGCAGATTGACACCAAATACTGAGGCTGTGAGAGGATGAAAAGAATTGAATTTTTCCAGAAGGAAGGAGGTCTTTGGCCTCAGAAGCTTAGAAAATATTATTAGAGGGAAGGTCAAAAAAAATACATACAGCCATTCATTAAAGAGAGTGGTCAAATACCCTCATTTTTAAAAAACTTACTTTTCACATAAAACTTTTTTTTTGTTAAAGAAAGGATGGAAGTGTGAAAAATACTGAGCATGGTATTTCCTACCCTGAAGGAGAATAATACATAGAAATAAAGAAACCTCCATAACATATTGATCACTACTGGAAATATATTTTATTTGCAAACAGGAGACATACCACACTGCCTGAAATGAGAGCTTTGTTACCTCTGTCCTTGTGAAGAGTTTGCTGGATAGCACATGACAAGTATGAAGACGCAGCACCATTTGAATAGCTTTCTTGGAGCTATAATATGATGAGGGCAAAATAACTGGGTAGGCAGTTGCCAATTCTCCTCTTTGTCAAAGAGGAGGAGTAGAAGCTTCTTATGTTTGAGCTGGCCCTGACGCCCCTTTCCTGCCCTGCTTTTCCCCAGCTCTTCATGCCCAGCAGAGTTCCCCTTGTGATCCAGCTCTCCTCATACAAAATCCTTCTGTGCCGTGACTAAGATCGGTGAAATGCAAGGCTATCAATCTTGACCTTGCCCAGACTTAACCAGAAAACTGCTTGTACCATGATGACTGCAGCTGCTGTGGTTCCTTCTTTCCCACCCTGCCCTGCAACATCTCTTCCTCACATACCTGCTCCTGCTCCCTACCGTTCCTCTTGCGCAGCGGTGCTCATCCACCTCTCCTGGCTTTGCCTCCCCTCCTAACTCCTGGTTACAGTAATTGCACTCTTTGAAGCTAATTAGAAATGAGTAAGTTAAGTGGATAATTATTTCCCTGCATCAAGGTGCATGTAGGTTAAATGACTAAGTGCACTCTGAAAGGAAATTCGTTACATATCTGGTAATTGAAGAAGGGTGTTGACTCCCTTAATATGTTTCCGAATGGCTTTGTGTGCTTGGGTTTTTTTTTTTCTCCAAATTAGTCCATTTGTATAAAAGAATAGCTGAAGTGCATAAGATATCAGGACATTTTGCGAGAGCAGGGATGTCATGGACTTCATTTAGAGTTTAAGGGTTAAATGCATCCATAGGACTTTAAAAAAATCCCTTATGCTGTTATAGTTGATATCTGGTTTGATTTGGATACTCTCACTAGGCATATTAAATAGGTGTTTTTATAATTGCTGTCCTTACTCATACTTTTGAAGGAAGGAAAGGAATCTAGCAAGGAAACATAACTGCGTCTTCATCTGCTTAAACTTACGGAGCTAATGAAATAGTTCACTGGCATGTTTGTTCAACTGGCTATCAAAACTTTAGCATGGCTAATCTGAAAACTGATATTTTTTTGGTCAAAAGAAAGATTTTCCAAGCTGCTTTCGAGTTTCTTGGAGTTTGTGGCTATGACAATTATTCATACTCTTATCAGCTGATAATGCTAATAATGCAACAAGTGTCTTTTTGGTGCATGTTAAGTTGATATTTTCTTTCTGCATGGATTTTTTTCCCCTTATAGCCTCAGTGGTGTCGTTCTCCTGTAGTCATTGTGTAGTCCTTGCAAGAGTGTGTTATGCTGCAGGGTCTGGACACCAGGGTTCAGGCATATGGCACCGTGGCAGACATGTAGGTGTGTGCCATTCCGTCAGTGACATGGTCAGAATAAATTAGCTGAGTGTTGACCCCAGATTTCTGTCATCCCTGTGTGCAGAATAGACACATGTAATGTGTTATGAACTTTGCTGTTGTGTTTACTTAGTATGATGTGATATAAAACCAGATCTAGACCTAGGAATTACCTGTGATCTGCCAGCGCTGCACCTGGCCTCTCCCCAGCACCAAGTTTGCCAATTCACCACTTCAGTAGTGGGAAGTTTGTTGACTTTTCTTGTGGACTATTGACTGCCTTCATGTCCTCTCCAATCCCAATTAGAAACAGAGTCTGTTATTTAAATATTTCCCTAGTGTTTAATTAAATATTTGTCCAGTGAACCTGCTATGAGGTAACCGGCTTTTTTCAGCCACTAAGACAGAGGTTGCATCCTGTTTTATATGTGCATAGAAAGTATCTGTATTTTGCACACACATTAATGGGGTTGGTAAATGCAGACCTCTTGACTGAGATCAATCAGTTATGCTGGAAGGAGAACAGACAGGAGGGGAGGCTGTATCCATTCTGTGGGTGGTAGGCACAGTGACAATATCCATATGAGACCTCACGCTCCTAGAATAATAATAGTAATTTTCAATTTGAAGATAAAATCAAGTGGGAATGGAGAACTGAGTGTTATCTATGGGTTATCTTTGTCTCCATCTTTGGGATACCCTGCAGTTCCTTCCTGTGCTACTGCTTTGCAATTCTTAGGAGCTTTGGAGCTTTTTGGTGGTGTGGGGGGGTTTTTTTGGTTTGGTTTTTTTTATCAGTTCCCCAGAGGAAATAGAGAATTACAAATCCAGGCATTTCTCCCCCCTGGGTGATAACCTTGATAACCTAAGTGCTGAATAGGCTGCTGCTCCCCCCAAAACCCCAAACCCTACCCATTTAACTACTTCTAACTCCTACATTTTTAATGCTCTGATGTTGTGCAACTTGGCTTTACATTTTTTCCTGTCTTAGTAAAATTATTGAATTATAACCACTGCTTAGCACACTTCTGTTGTGATACCAGATGGCTTATTTTTTGATTAATTTCAGTAATTTTGCTCTTGTTGCTCCTCACTGCTCTATTGCTACTGTATGATGCTTTTCTGTGGTTATTAGTTTTGCAGAAAGAACACTGGGGAGTAAATCAACAGCTTAGGAAGTTCAAAATAAACAAAAAAACCAATAAAAGTAAAAAATTAATTTGCTAAAACTCTATGATATAATATTCTCTTTTTCATTAAAGGTCTGCTTTCTGAATGTATTGCAGGAGATGCTTACTTTTCTCTTTCCACTCCATCTCTTCGTGGGCCAAGGTCTGACAGATAAAATGTTTCAGAAATCCTCTCACTTATTATTGATTTGTAATTTATGTGGCTTTATGAGGATCATGAGAATAATGTATTATATAAATCATGAGACATGGAATGAAGGTAAACTAACCTAATTTGTACATTAATTGTTCGGGCTAAGGGGACCATGGATAGCAGTGTAACCCACAAGCTCAACTGGTTTTATTTGTGAACACAAGTGGAAAAGGCTGTAGCAGATGTTCTGTGTATTTTGCACCCAATTTACTACCTGCCACCTCAGCTGAAGGTTTAACTGAGAAGTCATGGCAAGTGCTGAAAGGCAGCATATGTCTGTATGGAGAGGCTCTGCTGCATTCACAGATGTCCACTCTTAGCTGGAATATGAGTAGGTTATTTTGAAGTGTGTGCAGAAGACTCTTTTTGTTTGCTTGTTTTTGGGGTGGCTTGCAGGGCTTGAGTGGAGGTGGCTGGAGTTTTGTCTGGGTTCATTTCATGCTACATCAGGTTGAGGTTTTCCAAGTGTTGAAGGAAATGTCCTTAAGCATGAGAGTGGCAATAAGGTTTTTCAGGTAGGAAAAGGCTTGGGCTTCATAACACGGTCTTTTGAAAGGGAGTTTTGTATTTTGTACATACTATTCCCTTTCTAATTATAAGGGGTAATAGATTATACAGGGATCAGTACCTTGACAGCATTGATGGTTGAAGTGTTTGAAAAGAGGGTCAAGAGGTAAAAACTGAGGCGTCTCTAATTGCTTGCCTGTGATGGCCTTTGCAGGGAGCCACAACAAGTGCATAGCTCTGTGTAACTGCCAAGCATTAGTATGGAAATCACTTTTGAAGTCCTTAGACAACAACACCAGAAAGAGGGCGAGATCAATTGATGTCAAAAGTATGAAGTTCTTCCAAGCTTTGTGAAAACAGGTTGGCAAAGGGAAGGCAGACAGTGTAAGCCCCGCACTGGAGAGAGAAGAGGTAATGTGTGTTGCCATCTATTAGGCATTTGAGAATTCACATCTAGAGGTGATAGGAGTGACATGGAGGTCAAAAAATCTTGAAGAGCTTCATATGCATTACCATACATCACGCGTTTCACCACATGAAGCTTTCTGGTGTTTGGAAAGGCAGCTTCAGTGAAATGCAAGCAAACAGCCTGTCACTCACAGGATACCAATCTTCATTATTATGAAGATGAGCTTATATTTGCTTCTAAGGTGCATGCTTTTAAGCTTTTCAGTATTGCTGAACAGAAATACATTATTTTGGGTTTATTCTTCTAAACTAGAGCAGGAGAACCCTGTGTCAACACAAACTCTGGGAGCTGCTCTTTGAGGAAAAAAGAGAATTTATTAGGTGAAACGTGCCAGATGAGCAGTCTCACTCTCTATGTGATGAACTGAGCTCTCTCATGTGTAGGTAGGATTTCTGATGGGCAGACTGCGTGAATGAGAGGGTCTTTGCTTGCACAAGGCAAATTTTATAGCAAGACACAGAGACTAGCTCTTTTCTTCTGCATCCCTTCATGAACTTCCCAACCATTCCTGTTTTTTCTCTGAAATTTTAACTGTTTATAACTTAGTTATGAAGAACACTCTACTTCTGAACATTTCCAAAAGGCCTGAGGATGTAGAGTCAACAAGCTATTGCTTCCCATCTTGCTGAATATAGATATTGGTGAGAAAATACAGAGCCAAATGTAGAAAAATTGTTGGTGTTACAAGAAGCCCTTGAAAGGGAGTGGAAGGAATGTAGATACCAAAAGTCTAAGGAATTTGATTTTAATTATGTCATTGAAGTTTTCTCAGGAAAGGCTAAAAATCTCGAAGTGGATCGAAGTTTTTAGGCGAGTTTGTGATGTGAAATGCAGTCTTGGAAGGTGTGAAAAGGTGGAAAATTTTTGAAAGCTTATCTACTGAATCTGTAAAAGAGGTTAGGCAGTGCAGGAAAGGGTGATGATTTCTTTATGAAAATGTGATCAGCATGTTTGTTTCCCAGGTTTAATAAAAAGTACTGATAAAAGCCATAGTACATTGTGTCCATTAGAAATTAATGTTCATTTAATATTTGCTTTTTGGAACAGCACACTGAAACGTCATCTGTTTGTAAGGTAAGTTTGTTACACAAAACAAATGGCCTGCAATAGAAAGAACATGATCATAAAAATCCATGTTAATCAGCTACTGCTTTAATGTATTTTGGTGCTGTTTATAAAATTACCTGCAGAAGATTTCCTTCTGTTGCTGAGGGTAAGGGCCAATTTTCCCTCCCACAGTTTAAGAATGATGTGAGCTAATTTTGGAGGTTGACTCTCCATCCATAGTTTTATTTATTTGTTTTAAGCTTTTAATATTCCTACCAAATTTCCAAAATCAGAGAATTAAAGTTAGTAAGGGGGTTTACATTTGAAAATCAAAATGACTTTGAGGACCCCCAAAGGACCTCTGACTTTGAGGCAACATAGAAGCAAACAAAACAGTCTTGGGAGAGCTGGGCATTGCCCAGTGGCAGTAACTAACTCAGTTCTTCAGTTGTAAAATCAATTTTTATACCTGAGATCCATGGAGATCTGAGTTTTCATGAGTTATTTTGCCATCTTTTTGTTAGCCAGCCAAGTTAGAGCAGGACCACATGGTAATATTCATTTTATTGAAGGAGTCAGGGGGTCATGGCTTGGTGCCTAAGATTTACGCAGGTCAGAATTCCTGATGAGTTTTGATGCTTTCAGTATTTTTTATTCATCTCAAGAGGAACTATTTCAAAAGGCCGTTTATGAGTTGTCCAAGATGTGAATATAGTATCAGCATTGTATTCTTCCTCTGCCTATAAATGCTGTAAGAGAGCAACATGCTAAAAGTTATTCTTGCAGTAGCATGGCTGCAAGACATTGTTTCTACAGACTCCCTGGTGTAGTGTTCTGGCAAAATTTGCAGTGGTTTGTGTTTGTGTGCTGACCTGAAAACAATATCCCTGGCTTTATCTTGGCTTTTCTCTTTGTCTGTCTCTATGTTGGAGTAGTGGGAGGTCATAAATAAGAGGGCAAGTGTCATTCCCTGGTCCTTGGAGTGACGTTTTCTCCAAATCATTTTAAATTATTTTTCTCATCCTGATAGGCATGTCTGGAGTCAGCAGGTACTGGTATTTAGCTTTGTGGCATTTTCATTGCCCTTACTGGCTTTTTTGAACACCAGCTCTAGACAAAAATTATTATTTCCTTTTGCACCTCAGTAAGAGCTGATTTTTTTGTAGGGGGTTGTTTGCCGGTAAAAGGAACAAACACACTGCCTTATAGCCACCATGCTACCTCTTTGTGTAGCTTTCCATATTACAGCAATAATTCATCTCTAACAGCAATTAAGTGATACAGCATAATTATAGACATGAAAGGGATTATCGTTCAACTTTAGCCTCCCCGTACAGTCAGCGGAGAGGTGGAGATGGCTAAATCAAATGCTGTAAATCACCTCCTTGATAAGCCTACTTCTCTCCTTTGGGATATGTTACCCTAATGAGGCGTCTTCAGCACCAACAGTCCGGCAGTTAATAGCTTTGTTAGTGCCCTGCTGCTGAGCAGGCTTCAGAGGTTGAGCTCAAAACATACATTATTGTAACTAGAAACGGGCGCGGTGTTGTGCAGAGTCCTTGCAGCCTAGCTCTGCGCCCAGCCTCTGCAACGGTGGGGATGAGCAACGCTTGAATCCCTTACTGCAAAGAGGTCTCTGATTAACTTCTGTCGCTCTATGTGTGAGTTCATCTCCCATAACTTTAGCTTCAAAAAATTCTGAACATCAGATTGACTGTATCATTACTCCTTTGTTCTTCATGAATTTTGGTGCCAGACTACAGACCTGGATATATTTTGATGGAATGCATTGCAAGTTTTACCCAGAAGTGTAATAGCCTTTAGCGAATCTCTTAATTTGTGTATCTGAGTTTGTAAAAGCATCTGTCTGCTGGCAGGAAGACTTTGCATGCTTTTATTTTAGTTGGAAACAGCTTTCCCCAAGCAGTGATCCCTTACAAAGTGATAGAGGATGATCTTCTGGACTGAACAAAAGCCTCTTCAGCACTTTTCCTGGCTCTGTACTGTGTGCTCACCATTGTCTTTGGCAAACCTCCTCCTTCCCATGTTGTTTGGTTTTGATAAAGATGAGTTAATTTGTTAGTGTTTGTACAGTGCCTTGGTGACATTAGTTTTCATGCTAGCTAGCCTCAGCAAAATCCAGGCTTATATTGTTAACTAATTTTGTCTCATTAAATCCAGCCTTTCCCTTGTATTAAAAAAAAAAAAAGTTCAGCTTTATCTAATCACTGATAAAGGAGAATAATTGCTTCTGGAATGATACTTTTTCTCATTTTAGTACTATTTTCTTCACGGTTTCTGGAAAAATCCTCCCACTTCTCCGCATAATACACTTCTCTATTGTATGAGGGTGAGCTTGTGACTTGAAAACAACTTACACGTGAGCTCACACAGGGAAATATTTAATAGCCAGGATATAATCATAGAATGGTTTGGGTTGGAAGGGACCTTAGAGATCATCCATTTCCAGCCCCCCTGGCATGGGTAAGGACACCTTCCACTAGGTCAGGTTGCTCAAAGCCTCATCCAACCTGGCCTTGAACACCTCCAAGGATAGGGCAGCTGCCACTTCTCTGGGCAATCTGTGCCAGTGCCTTAGCACCCTCACAGTAAAAAATTTCTTCCTAATAGCTAATCTAAATCTTCCTTCTTTCAGATTAAAGCCATTATCCTTCATCCTGTCGCTGCACTCCCTGATAAGGGGCCCTTCCCCAACTTACCTGTAGATGCCCTTTAAGCACTGGAAGGCTGCTATAAGGTCTTCTTGGAGCCTTCTCTTCTCCAGGCTGAAGCAACTCAACTCTCTCAACCTGTCCTCATAGGGAGGGTGTTCTGGCCCTCTGGTCATCGCTGTGGCCCTCCTCTGGACTTGCTCTAACAGATCTGGGTCTTTAATGTGTTGAGGACTCCAGAACTGAACGCAGTACTCCAGGTGAGGTCTCACGAGGGAAGAGCAGTGGGGCAGAATCACCTTCCTTGACCTGCTGGTCACATTTCTTCTGTTGCAGTCCAGGATATGTTTGACTTTCAGGCTGCAAGCACACATTGCTGGCTCATGTTGAACTTGTCATTTGCCATCACCCCCAAGTCCTTCTCTCCAGGGCTCCTCTCAATCCATTCTCTGCCGAACCTGTAGTCATGCTTGGGATTGCCCTCACCCAGGTGCAGGACCTTGCACTTGGCCTTGTTGAACGTCATGGGGTTTGCACAGACCCACCAACTATTCCTCTCAAGGTCCCTCTGGATGGTATCCCTTCCTTCCAGTGTGTTGACTGTGCCACACAGTTTGGTGTTGTCGGCAAACTTGCTGACGGTGCCCTCAGTAATCCCACTGTTCGCATCTGCAACCGAGATGTGAAACAAAACCAGTCCCAATATTGACCCCTGTGGAACACCAGTCGTAAATGGTCTCCACTTGAACGTTGAACTGTTGACCACAACTCTTTGAGTCTGAGGACACCTATTTATTGCGCCTTTGGCCACTTGCTTTTAATTTAGTGATTAATTAAATTCTTCTATGTACTACTTTTCTTCAGAAGGTGAGAGACCGAAAATTCTGGTGTAGTCTTGAGTATGATACCGTTATGTTTATTCACCAAGGAATGAACAAACACACACTAAAATGGTTCTCTGATTTTGCAGTACCATGTTTCTTAAAGTAGACTTTCTCTCATTACCCAAATTTCATAGTGAATCAAAGCAGAAATGCCATTGTGTGGCATCAAATAAGCTTCACGAGTAGGTGGTTCATCAGATTCGTTACTAAATGAATAATGACTTCACATACTGTGTTATGCAAGTAGCAGATGAAGAAGATCCATTTACAGGGGCTCTTGCAGTAATTCTGGAGAGCTAAGAGAAGAGGGTCTTATGAATTTTTTGAGTGTAGGCTCTAGCACGTACCGATATGTCCATTATACATGAAACAGCCACTTTTGGTCCAGTCTACAAAGCTTTGCCAGGTGTTTTCATCATGGGGAATCCTGCTTTCTTACAGCCAATGCAATTACATTTTTTAGATGTCAGACTTCTAAGCCTGTATAAGACTTTATTCCTGTTTTCAAAGCTTACTGCTGTAATTTGGGCAGACTTTTGGACAAGAGAGGTATCTCAGAGAGGAAGCTTGCCTCTTGAACATGCAAAGTCTGTGTGATAAAGTGCAAGTGTACCAAAATATTTAAAATAATTCACCTCCTGAATGTGGGATGACAAATTAACTTTTTATTACTGATGTGAGTTCCATTGACTAAAACCTTCCTAAAAATACAACTGTGACCTGTCATCATAGAGAACACAACAATTTTAACAGAGGGAAAAGCTGGAAAGTCCACAGCTCATGTTTTCAAACATCTTGGCATATTCACCCTAACCACACTCTGAAATATGTAGAGAGGAAAATGTCTTAATCCAGATTTCTCCTAGCAAAGTCGGGAGCTGTGTTACAGAGGCTCTGTTCTTTCTTGTGGTGATGTAGATGGCACAGAGAACATTGCTTACATCTCTGGCTGCCTTTGAAAAATGCTATGTTGATAGTGACAGAAAGATAGCTCTGGAGCACAGATTGCATGGGGAACAAATGGGACAAATGCCTTTCTGGGAGATTGCTTTTACTAAATGCCTATTAAAGTCAAAGGCGAAGTTTCCTATTGACTTTTATGAGTCCTGAATCAGTCACTGCAGGCACAATTGAGACACACATTACTAGAAGAGCACTGCTCTTAAGAGGTGGTGTTGAGGTTGTAGAGGAGATAATAAAAATGTTTCTTGTGATTAGAGAAAGGCAGAGAGAATGGAGTCTCCCAACAAAGTAATTGTCTTTATGGAGTGGGAATAATTTCTGCTTTCAGTGTTTGCCCAGGTGGGATCTTTATGTGCTGCCAGGCAAGTAAGAGCAACCCTGTGTTGCTACGTTCCCCTTGTGCCATGGCACATGAGAACTAATTTGTTTACCATGGACAAAGTTTGAAAAGGCATTTTCTACTGTTCACAGCAGTTTTTTCCAGCAGTGACACTTTCCGTATGCTGCAGTGGAAGGGCATGATGGCTACGCTTCCCTGAAGCCAGTGGCTCTTCTGCTGTGTCAGGGCCTTGGTCTAACCTCTGGCCTTTCTGTAAATGCAGCAGCTGACCAAAAAAGTGCTTGGGGCTGGCCATAACAGAGCAACTTCCAATATCGGCTCTTCTCATTCTTCATGTTCTGGTGGACACTGAAATAGGGCCACAGAATTCAGTTTGGTCCGATATGTTCCCAGTCTGGTTTTTCATGGTCTGCTGCTGACAACTACAAAGTTTGAGCTCTGTTTTGATGTGTGCATCAGTCAGTAACATGTACCTTTAGTGGGAGAATGGCCATTTTCCATAAATGGGGCAAAGTGCACCTTTAAAGTGTAGTTTTGGTTTTGGTTTGGTTTTTTTTTAATCCATTAACTCTTTTTCAGAATTAGAATCTAATAATCTATTATAAATATTTTAAAAGCACCTACTTTTATTTTGTTCCTAACTACTACTACTTCTAAATACTTGTGGTCATAAATAAAAACGATATAAGAATAATAGGATTACTGGTAAGAAAAGTGGGTATTGTAAGTATTAGTAGGTATGCTATCATCACAGCCTTTTCACACTTGAGCAAATGTTAGGAGAAGGTGTATGCACAAAGCTAGTTAGCTTTTGTGTCATGTTTTATATTGGTTGTTATTATTTCTCTTACAGTGGGTATCTCAGCCCCCATCTCTGATTCTTCTATTATCAGAGTCTACAATGAAGTTATAATCTTGTGATTCTGTAGTTAAAGCCTGTTTTTAAAGGAAGGATAGTGTTGTAGCTAACTCTGTGCTTGCTCTTCCCTGTACAAGAATTGGAGGCGAAAATGTATGGATTGATGGACTGAGGTGCATCTTAAATCACTCCCACCTGGGGTGGTGAACAAAAAGGACGATGCCGGCATTTTTACAAGGTCGGGACGGGGGGGGTGAATATTGACAGTCTGATTTGTTGCTTTTGGTGTGGGAGGCATGATTAAAGGCTTTTCAGAGGATTTTGAGGGGTTTTTGGAAAGGATTAGACAATGAAACCTGTGTTACAGAGGTCTGATACCTGCTATTTCACAAACTCCCTATTTAATTAAATAAATAGTTCAGCTTTTTGATTGGTTAGATCTCCCATCTCAGCCTTGGAAAAGCAGCAGACATGTAGGGCAAAGATGCAGCAAAGCTCTGTTGGGCAGTACTGTGACCCGTGACGGTGCCTGGCACCACGACTCCATGGATGCCGTCGGGGGTTGTTGTTTGCGGGTGCTGCCAACGCATGGAAACATGTGAAAACAAACGCAAGAACGAGGGTTATTTGGGGACGTGAATGTGCAATGGTTTCTCGTGGCAAGTGGCAAGGGCATTTCTCTGATCCAGGCATTTGCCTTGATAAATTTCAAAGTCTCGAAGAGAAATACAGCTTCTTAAAAGCGTACTGCAGTAGCTTTTTTTATTGAGTGAATTTATATAGTTTGATCATAGTTGCCCACGTAATTACCTTGAAGAGAAAACCAAGCAGGTAAGAAATCTTTATTAAAAATACAGGGAAGATAAGTAAGATCGTTTTCAGCTCCCTGGTTTTCAATTCCCAAGGACTCTGCTAAGTGCTTTCATGCTTCATTGTAGCATAAAAATGTGTAGTTTTTAGCATTTAGCGTTGTGGTACAGGCTCTGTGGTAACGACAATGTGATTTATACTTCCTCCTAAATGAAAGTAGCAATTTGTTCTTCATGAGAAGGGGAAAAAACAAACAAACTAGAAACAAACTAACAGAATAAATGCTGAAAATAGTCATTTTATGAGTGATAGTCCTATGTAGATGGGCTTATCATAATTGGGTGTAATGCTTCACAGACGACTTTGTCCGGCAACTTTACTGGTATTGTCTGGAGGTGCAGTTGGTTCAGCCAGACTGGAAAGCTTCTCAAAGGAAAAACAATAGGGACAAAAAAAGGTTGACACAATTACTTTTTTAATAGTTTATGAGTTTTAATCCTTCAAAATTCTGTTTTAAGGTTCAACTCTATATTTAGATTTAAAAGACAGGAATAACACTACCATCCTCTTGGAGCAAACAGAAATTTCAATTTACCTTCATCCCAATGGCCTGCTATAAATGTGTTAATTTTTTTTTTTCACCTGTGGAGGTGGTTAATTACCACTAAATATAGTTTTTTGCTGCTTAGATTTGAAGCCTTTGCTAAATATTACATTTAAGGAAAACATGATTATGGTTACCCACGTGAGCCTCCTCCAGAGACAGAATGTCACGAATTAAATGGGGTGATAATCCAGTGCCCCATTTCAGACCCAAGCCTGGGCTCTTCAAAGAATCCATAATTTGTTTCTTAGTGATTTTTAGACATTGATGTTAATAGTCGAGGTAGTTGTCTCAGTTTAAAGGAAAATAAAATGTCTGTCTGGACTAGGCAAGAGGCCTCTTCCCAAAAACCACCACAACCTTTGAAATTAATAGACTTTAATCAGAGAAATGTATAGAAAAGGATAACAGTTCTTAACTACGAATATATATATAACCAAACCAGAACAGAACAGCAACACCATAACCAAAACCTTTAAACGAAGTTCTGTTGCTGCTCTTTTTGGTGCAGTTATATTTATGGACAGAAGGATGTGATGTCGCACCTTGGGAGGCAGTGGTTGTGGAAGTCACCCCCAATCTCTGGCAGGGCAACTCCTCCTTCTTTTGTCTGAAAGTGCTGGGGGGCAGGGAGTAGGGTAGCAACTCCTCTGTTGGCCCCCAGGGAGCCTGCAGCATTTCCAGGCAGTGATGATCGCTCTCTCACTGAAGGGCAGCACAGGACGTGTGGAGCTGGGGACTGAGCCAGGGAGCTCCCTCCAAGATGCCTCCACCAGCCCAGCAAAACAACAGGTGCAGCTCACAGCAGCCACCGAACAGAAGTGGCGCCAACCAGAAGAAGCCTCTTCGCTCCCTCCCCCCTCACCTCCGCCCATCCATCAAACCTGAACTCAGAGCTATCAAAGCAACACCCTACCACTGGCCCTGGCTCCCCAGCCCCTCTGTGTTGATGAGAGAGAAAATTCTCTGAAAGATTTTGAAATTACAATAGTAGTGTAGGCCAATATATTGTGATTCTTGTTGGTATTTGTTTTCTAGTTTTCAAATCAAGAAAGAATGTAAGATTTGAGGGCAGCTTCTAGCAATTAAATAAGGAAAAGGAGGTGAAAATCTCTACCAAAAGGAATATTAATCACATTATTATACATTACATCAAGTGAGGTTTTCCCAGTTTATTTCTACCTACAGCAAGTATTTAATCCATTTCTTACTCACATAAAAATCACAAGATCCTTGCTGCTAACTTTTTATTTATTATACTGCTTTATTTGTAACTTTTATTACAAAGTAAATGATTTATCTTGGGCATTGTAGCCAACCATAGCTGATTCCTAGCTGTTATGTGCCTAACAGATTTGATTAAAATCCTGCTACCAAAACCACAGAACAGCATCCTATGAGCATATTCTGAGCAGTTTTCAAAATCTGTTAATAATAATATTTTAAGAAATTATGTTTACAAATATGTTACATCTAAAGTATAATTTTTCTAACCTGCACACTTGCTATAAATCTTAAAAGCCACTGTTTTCTCTATTGTTCAAGTAAGTAGTTCTGTATCATTAGAGAAAAATGTGTTGACATCACCATTGCTTGCTGATGTGGTCCATTTCTTGTTTCCCCAGTGGACAAATCTAATTATCCCTGTTCTCTAATTATATCAGCACAATTTCTCATATCGTCAGGAGCCAGCATTACAAATTCCCATCTTTGTAACATCAGCAGATCTGTCAGCTTATCCAAGCCTTTTACCCTTCTGATGGTGAAGTTAATTCCAAGAGATTTTTCAGCATGGGGAACTGAAGGTGCTTAAACAGGCTACCCAACATTAAAAAACGTGCATGTAAAAGATTGTCTGCCATGCTTGTTATCTTGATTAAGCAGGTTGTGTTGTCCATATGCCTAATAGAGTGATATCTGGCCACAAGAGCTTGTAAATCTTTCTGCAAGGTGGAAATGCCCAAAATGTCACTGTACCAGCAAACAGTGCCCGTCTTTATCTTAACTTAGACATAATCTCCTCAAAGCTGTACTTTCAGAAAAAATAAATAATAAAAACCAAGATTTGGCAGGCAATTAACTTATAAGGCTTTTCTAGTGATGTTTATTTTGAAGTTTTTAGAATCTCTAGTCATTAGCCTTAAGTGTTGACTTCCTCCAAGTAATGAACCAGTAGTTTGACTTTGTAAGATTGGAAAATCTTTGACCTATTGTATTTATGTGTTTTGGTTTTGTTCTATGGTCCCAGTCAGCATGGGTTCATAAGGGGAAGGTCCTGCTTAACAAACTTAATTTCTTTCTATAACAAGGTCTTCATATGACCTAGTTGATCAAGTTGATGTGAGTTGATGTAATTTTCATGGATTTCAGTAAAGCTTTCAATATGGTATCCTCCTGAACAAAATGTCCAGTATATAGCCAGATAAATGCATAACACCATGAGAGAGCAGCTCGCTGATGGATTAGGCTTAAAGGGTAATAGTGAAGGGATTATATTGGGCTGGCAGCTGATCACTAGCAGGGTTTCACAGGGATCCATCTTAGGGCCAGTACTCTTTAATGACCTGAATGCAGGACTTGAAGGTTTACTAACTAGGTTTGCCAATGACACGAAACTGGGGGGAGCTGTTGATGTTCTTGAGGGAAATGAGGCCCTACAGAGGCATCTAGACAAATTGGAGAGCTGGGCAATGGCAAACTGCATTAAGTTTAACAAGGGCAAGTGCCAGATTTTGTACCTGGGACGCAGCAACCCTACATGTACACACAGGCTGGATAGCAGCTCTGCGGAAAGGGACCTGGGGGTTCTGGTCAACAGCAAGTTGAACATGACCCAACAGTGTGCCCTGGCAGCCGAGAGGGCAACCGTGTCATTGGGTGCATCAAGCACGGCATTGCCAGCTGGTTAAGGGAGGTGATTGTCCTGCTCTGCTTCACACTGGTGCAGCCTCACCTCAAGTAACGTGTGCAGTTTTGGTGCCACGGTATAAGAAGCTACTGGAGAGTGTCCAGAGAAGGCCACAAACTCGGTGAAGGATTTAGAGGGGAAAATGTATAAGGAACAGCTAAAGTCACTTGGTCCATTCAGCCTGGAGAAGAAGAGACTGAGGAGAGACCTCATTGTGGCCTACAGCTTCCTCACAAGGCGAGGAGAAGAAGCAGGCGCTGATCTCTTCTCTCTGGTGACTGATGATAGGGCCTGACGGAATGGTGGGAAGATGTGCCAGGAGAGGTTTAGATTGGATATTAGGAAAAAGTTCTTCACTTAGAGTGATGGAGCACTGGAACAGCTTCCCAGGGAAGCAGTTACGGTGCCAAGTCTAACAATATTCAAGAAGCATTTGGACAGTGCCCTCAGACACATGGTGTGAGTGTTGGGGTTGTCCTGTGCAGGGGCAGGAATTGGACTTGGTGATCCTTGTTGGGTCCCTTTCAACTCAGGACATTGTATGATTCTATGAATAAGTTTCAAAGTCAATCAAATATTCCTACTGTGATAAAAGGTGGAAGAGAAGATGATCTATGTGGAGTACTGACTTCAGACAGGGCCTCATTACAAAATCACAAGACATAGCTAAAATCCCATCAAACTTTACGGGTCTCGTGAAGTATCTTATCTGCTCAAGAGCTCATCATTTTGCCTGGAAAAAGCATATTCATTTCTCCTATCAGTGTACCCCACCATTGTGCTCTGTTTGGCAGAAGGTCCCAGGCACCCCAGTAGTGTGGAATGCTAATCTGTGTAAGAGAAGATGCTGGCACCAGCAAGTCCCTGTTTTTTTCTAATGTCAGAATTGTTGGTAGGTAAGAGGAGCCAGTTCCTGCACCCTGTCTCCTTCTATCCCTCATCTTCTAAATTCCCGCCTTTCATTCCTCTCCTGCTCGTTCCTACCACACAGAGAGACAAAGGCGATGCCTCATGTCAAGCCAGGGGCTTTTTTTGTTTTCATCTTCATGAGCTGTGCCCTCAAAATGACTTGTACCAGATGAACACCATTTTGCCAACTAGAAATGTGTGTCCTTTGGGGTTATCCAGCAAATGTGTTTGTCCTTTAGGGCTAGGAGCTACCCTGGGGAAGGGAGCAAATGTGATGGCAGTTGCTTAACAGCTGGAGAAACTGTGCTTGATGCAGGTGATCCTGTGTCATTTCACGTTCAAAGTGTCTTTTTTGTAGTCTTTGTTGTATAGTAGTGATATTAATTTATGTTTATGCAAAGCTTTGAAAAGGTGTAACTACTACACTGTAACATGTACTTGTGTCTGCTTTGTCAGGGCAGCAGGGCTCTCTGAAACCATTTGAGGAAGATTGTTTTCATGAGTGTTGTCTAGAATTAATCACCTATTGTTAAATAATGTTCTAAAACTGTCATCAATGTCAAACTCTTCATTTATATAAAACCCGAAATTCATTAATTTGATGAGTTTGCAATCTAACAAAGGATTTGCTTTCTTTTGCTGTAAATTGAAATCACCCATTGGTTTTTAAGTCTCTGCTGCTGACTAACCCTGTTTTAAAATCTCACCTTGCTTTGATGTGCATGTGAATATTTAGCAGAAGAACAGAGGGAATGCTATAGGCCTGAAAATTAATTTCTGCAATGGAAATGAGATGATGTCAGGTGAAGTCACCATGATCTGGTTGTATTATCCAGTGCATAGTTAATGGTCTGTCAGCATTTTCTTCCGATCTTCTAATTTTGGTGAATTAACTTGTTTGCAAAATTAAGAGAGGTTTGCAGTGAACGTAGCTGTTTGAAATGAAGATGGATATGAAATAAATATGCAAATATGTTGAAACAGCTGGTGAGACCTTTGTGGGGACAGTTTAATGATTCTCAGATATTCTTATGCGTCTGGAAGAAGCAGCTTGGCAGACATTATCGTTTAAGGCTAAAGTAGGCACCTCTAATATATTGGTGGGATTTTTTTTCTTCTCAGCCGAACCCACGATGAAACATGATGTCTGTTTAACAGACCATAGTACATTAACAAAAGGAATTTGGAATACAAAGTAAATACTGAATCCAGCTCGGCTAGGAAGTGAATACTACATCCAAATAGGGCCTATAGGAAGAGTTTCAAATTTGAGGTGCAGTATTTGGTTAAATTTCTACATGCAAAGCAGTTTCTGACTCAGGGAGCCGCCACCTTTGAAGTTTAACAGTCAGGTTTAGTTAGAAAGTCAGGTTTCCCTGGTCTACCATGTAGAACCAGTCCTAGTAATTAGATGGTGAGGTATTTTAAGTATGTAGCCAAAGAAAAATTGTTATTCATGGAGTCACCAAAACTTCTTGTATCGCCCACGCTTCCAAAGACCTTCCATCTCCAAATTAGTTCGTCTGATTCTGATTAAACATGAGCTCTGAGAGCATTAGAGAACAAAGTCATGAACTTGTTTTAGGTTATAAGTGAATCCTCTGTCAAGTTATTAACATTATTTCAACATCTTCATTCCTGGAAAATAGCGTTTCATAGTTATCCTGCTTCTCAAAGCTGATAACAATAAAATAACATTCACTATGCAATACTAAATATTACTTACCATTTATAGGGAAAGAAGTATGTGCCAATGGGACTTTTAATGGTATTACCAGAACTCATCTCTGATTTGTTCTTTTTTGATTTGGTAAATGTGCTGTTTCTGAGAACTGGGTGCAGTTTTTAAACCAAGAGCCACGTGAAAACTAGTAGAGTGTGATGCATTTGAATGCATATTTGAAAATTCATGACGCTTTTGTGCTAAATGACAAATAATATAAATAATATGGTCCAGCTTCAAAGTTCTTGGTTTTAAGATAATGTGTATTAATTGTAAAAGTAAGTAAAATAAGAATTTCTTCTATATTCCTTATTCTCATAAAAGTTATCTTCATGTTATTTACAGGTAATATTTTAAACTGTAGTAGTATAATATAAAAATAATGAGAGAGAAATGCTAAAACTGTAAATACATATGTTTATGGTAATATTGCTGTGCATTTTAAATTGTGTATCTTTTCTCCCTGTGGCACAGTTTTTCCTTGTTATTCTTCTGTTTTTCTTTTTGGCAAACACAGGTTTTTAACCATCTGGTTTTTGAATATAAACTTGCTCTTTGAGTCCCTTATCAGGCTGTACCATCCCTGCTTTCCAGAGATGGGTCTGGCTATTCTAAACTCTGTGTCATAGTCTGAGCTACGTTTCAGGTCAGTACTTTTATTTTTCAGGGAAGAAAGCAAGGATTAAATGAAAGAGAAGTATGCGAATCCTTTTAACCATGGGAAAATAGGTCCTTTTCAGGACAGAGGTGAAATAACTAAGTTTTTCTCCTTATCTCTGCAATAGCCTGTAGCTAAACACTAGGATCCTTTCTCCTGTTATCTCTTCCTCACTGCTCAGGAAGCACATCCATGGGCATGCATGGCACATTGCAGCCAGACCTCTGCTGGGGTCTGGAGCTCGTGTTTACATCCTTAGGGGTCCTGTGCTTTGGTCTGGGAAAGTACATTTTAATGCCAGCTTGGACAAAAATGGAGGAAATAATAACTTCATTACAATTTCTTCTCACCTGTGCAAGTTGGGAATAGGAACTAGTGGAAATATTGTTTCTGTTGGCCAGCTGTAAATAATTTTTCTCCCCTCCAGTCCCAATATTTTAATAAAAAATAATGTCGGTCCTCTTCAAATACTGCTATGAATGGGCAATTTAATAGCAGTCTCTGCGCTTGAGCTACCATTCTGGATTTTTTTGTGATGGTGGAGTACGAAAAGGCTAAAATTAAATTTTAAACCTTGATGTGTCAGTATGCAGATCCGCATCACTACCAGGCTGTTTTGCCCATCTGCTCTCTGATTTCCAGCACTGGAGCACTCCTACGCTGGCTTTGCTTTTCCCTCGCCCTCACCAGAAGTTCAAGCACCACTAGAACTTTGTGTCAAAGCTCTCATTCAGGAATGAAGAGGCCTTAGTACTGAAGAGGATTAAGTTACAGTGCACCTAAGGCAATTTAACTCCTTGGTATGAGCAGCTGCAGGTGAATGTAGCTGTGCTTTGATTTATGTCCCTTGGCCTAACTGATGAATGAGTCTCTGTGTGCCTGGTTGCTTGGAGTACCCTGTTCCTTGCAGTCCATACAGATAGACACTTCTCATCTGATTTTTGCTGTCTTAGTTTGGTACAAGTTTCTCTGGCAAAGAGACGTCTCTCTAGGGCTGCTTGCATGGGTTTTTTCCTCCTCTCCTGGACGCAGTGATTAAATCCTGCACTTTGAAGTATGATTTTTCAGGCAGCAGTTGAAATCAGCAGGAAGACGGGAGAGCACTTGGGCTGCTTGCAGGAAGACCTTAGAATGTGTCTAATATTGAATTATACTTATATATGCTTATATACTTCTTATGCCCATATAAACCAATGTTGATGTGTTACATGTGAGTTTTATACTCTAATATTTATATGACTTTTTTTCTTTGGGGAAAAAAAAATGGTTTCTTCTGAAAAAAAAAATTTTTATTTTGCACCTTGAGTACTGTGT
>VWPV01030560.1:3764-13773 GCA_013389885.1 Geococcyx californianus | reverse complement strand
ACCACCCTCAGTGTGAAGAACTTGCCACCTTGCTGCAGATTAATCCTTGATCATACCATTCTATCAGCACAGCTGGCCCAAGGTCCACGAGACAGCACTGCCTTGTCCTCTGAACCTGAAGTGCTGTAGGCAACAGGCAGCCTGGCAGCTGTCGTCCTGGAAATAAAGGAGGTGAAGTTCATAGAATCTTAGAATTGCTTGGTTGGAAAAGACCTTTGAGATGATCAAGTCCAACCGTACCTGTCCATTAGCAAACCTGTGCGATTTACCAGACGGGTTTACTAAACCCAACATGTGGAAACCTCCTCCAGCAACATCTGCATTTCCATTCCTGGGCATATGCTAAGTTATCTTGATCTGACAGAAAACCTGTCTGTTTGCAGGGTGCGACATGGTTTGCAATGCCCAATGTTTTCATTTTTTTCAACAACAGTTTCTTGTGGCTCAACTCTGCTGGTGATCCTGATACGGTGATGGTGATAGACATAAGGGTGTTCATGAAAGCGTAGTGAGACGTAATTCAGGATATTTTCTAGTAGTTTGAAGTGAGGTAGCTCTCTCCTTATATGACTTTTTTATTACTCTATATTGTGTGACCATGAACTCTTTCATGCCCGGTTACTCTGTTAATCGTGTGGCTATTCACATACTTACACAATTTCTTAATTCAAAATTGCAGAATCTTTACAGTTTCACCTCCCTCATCCTGTCTCAAAATTAACCCGAGGAAAGAAAACGCTTCCACGCCAGCTGCGTGCTGCACGAGGACGTGGATAACCAAGGTGGCTCTGCTGCGCACTCCCTGCGGACTCGGTAAAGCCAAACAGGTTCAACAAACGCATCCTCGCTTGCCTGTGAAATTTTCCGTTTGCCATGGAAACTCTGTTTTGCTTGTTGGTTCCAGTGACCAGTGCCGATACTTGGAATTCACGGGACAGGTGTTTTCGTAGAAGAAGCAGCTAATTGTGCATCAAGAATTTCATTTGTGCAGTCTTTAAATATTGAACACTAAAAATAGATAGATAATAGATTAGATAGATAGATAGATAGATAGATAGATAGATAGATAGATAGATAGATAGATAGATAGATAGATGGATGGATAGTTAGATAGATGAGAGAGAGAGAGAGAGAGAGAGAGATGAGAGAGATGGATGCATAGATACTAGATAGATAGAGAGATAGAGAGATGAGAGATAGATAGATATTGGATAAATGGATAGATAGATAGATAGATAGATAGATAGATAGATAGACAGACAGATAGATAGATAATAGATGGATGGATAGATAATAGATAGGTAGATAGATAGACAGATAGATAGATGGATAGATAGATGAGAGATAGATAGATAGATATTAGATAAATGGATGGATAGATAGATAGATAGATAGATAGATAGATAGATTCAAAGCTCTGTTCTTCTGAACACTGTAATACTATGGAGGAGACAGCTTCCATTTTCAGCAATCCAGACATAACTTTTTGATTAGTACTTTCCCCACGAAAAACATTATTTCTCCAAAAAAGTATTGCCTGAAGGCAACACACGCTGCTGCATTTCTCTTCTCCTCCTGGCGCTGTACTCACTTTCTGACTGCCTCACACCCAGCTGCAAAATAAATTAGTACCTCTAGATCCTGCTTCTGCGAGCAAGCTCCTGCGAAACCTATCAGTTCCCATAGTTTTGGTTTTGCTCCTGGTTTATTGGATCTTACCTGAGTAATACAGCTGCCACTGACCGAAGGAATGTTTAATTACCGCTTCATCATACATTGAATGAAGAATGTTTACTGTATGCTTTAACTTTAAGCACACCTGATGGTAGCTTCACCATCTCTCAGCTGGAGTTAAGTCTGTTGTCCCAGTGCACAAGGTGCTGTACATTAGTCATTAAGGCAGGAGCTCCCCTGCACATTGGATCACCAGTTCTGGGAAGATCATAGACTCATAGAATGGTTGGGTTTGGAAATATCATCCAATTCCAAACCCCTTGCCATGGGCAGGGACACCTCCCACCAGACCAGGCTGATCAAGGACCCATCCAACCCGGCCTTCAACACCTGCAGGGAGGGGGCAGCTACAGCTTCCCTGGGCAACCTGTGCCAGGGTCTCACCCACCACCCACATCAGGAAGAATTTATTCCTAATGTCTAACCTAAATCTTACCCCTTCCAATGTAAAGTCATTGCCCCTCAGCCTGTCACTCCAGGCCCTTACAAAAAGTCCTTCCCCAGCTTTCTTAGAGCCCCTTTCAGGTACTGGGAGGCTGCTCTATGTCGTCCCCAGAGCCTTCTCTTCTCCAGGCTGAACAACCCCAACTCTCACAGCCTGGCCTCACAGCAGAGGGGCTCCAGCCCTCTGATCATCTTTGTGGCCTCCTCTGGACCCATTCCAGCAGTTGCATCTCCTTCTTATGTTGGGGATTCCAGAACTGGACACAGTGATCGAGGTGGGGTCTCAGGAGAGCAGAATAGAGGGGGAGAATCCCCTCCCTCACCCTGCTGGCCACACTGTTTTCGATGCAGCCCAGGACACGGTTGGCCTTCTGGGCAGTGAGGGCTCATTGCTGGAACATGGTGAGCTTCCCATCGATCAGCACCCCAAGTCCTTCTCTGCAGGGCTGCTCTCAACCACGTGGTTGACACCGCAAATTGCCCCCACCCAGGAGTAGGACATTGCACTTGACCTTGTTGAACTTCATGAGATTCATGCAGGCCCACTTCTCCAGCTTGCCCAGGTCTCTCTGCCTCATATACACGTGCTGAGGGAAGGAAGAGGCTTTAACGTGAGGTTGTAGTCTGGGAGAATTTGACTTTTCAGGATATATTTGGGATCCTTTCTGTGTCTAATAGAATCGTCCAGCTGATCATGGAAGAGGCTGACCCGTTCATTTGGATGGAAGATAAAATGTGCGTAAGTTCACGTGAGCCTTTGTGGTGAGGCAGGTGGGAATCAAATGCTGGAATCAAATCAGAATCTGTGAGCCTGTGTGCTAAACTCTTGTGGTTTGCTTTGGTAAGTCACCAGGCACACTAAGTTAACACTTGCTTTATGCCAGAGGGTTTAGAAATATTTCATTTTTTGCTCTCAACTGCAAAGTCACCTCAAAGCTTCCAGGCATGTAACAGAATTTAAATGCACATACAAAGGGGAAAGCATTGACAGCAGGGATGAGGCACACCTCCAGGCACCTCTCCTCTAAATGAATGGTTGATCAGTTATCTTTTATTCTTACCTATGGCAGAAACAATTTCCCACATTTATCCTGATGACAACAAAATAGTTTTGATTTCAAGCATGAAGAAGGCATTCTTTTCCAAAAGGCTGTCTGGTTTTTTGCTGGCTAGTTTAATAAAAGGTATTACATATTCCTACAAGGTTTGTCTAATGTATCTTTTGGCTGTTCATTCTACAGCAATAAAAGCTGTACTTGGCTTTTAGGGACACAGAATTAAGGACCTAGAAATGCTCCTCTTGGATTTAAGCATCTGAATATCCCTAAGAACTGCTGGGATTGGAATGCAATAAGTGCAAGACAAATGGTGTGTAAATAAACAAGTAGGAAATCCCAGAGGAGCTCCTCAGCTGTAAAAACAAGTTCCTCAAAAGATTTTTCTAGATATCAGTTCTTGTTTTAAGTAAGTACTGCAAAATGCAGAATTACATTCTCATTACATTCTGGAACGGGTCCAGAGGAGGCCACAAAGATGATCAGAGCGCTGGAGTCCCTCTGCTGTGAGGACAGGCTGGGAGTTGGGGTTGTTCAGCCTGGAGAAGAGAAGGCTCTGGGGAGACCTTAGAGTGTCCTTCCAGTACCTGAAGGGGCTCCAGGAAAGCTGGGGAGGAGCTTTTTACAAGGGTCTGGAGTGATGGGATGAGGGAGAATGGGTTAAAATTGGAAGGGGGAAGATTTAGATCAGACATTGGGAAGATATTCCTCCTGATGAGGGCGGTGAGACCCTGGCACAGGTTGCCCAGGGAAGCTGTGGCTGACCCCTCCCTGAAAGCATCCAAGGCCAGGTTGGATGGGACCTTGATCAGCCTGGTCTGGTGGGAGGTGTCCCTGCCCATGGCAGGGGGGTTGGAACTGGATGGGCTTTAAGGTCCCTTCCAACCCAAACCATTCTATGATTCTACAAATCCTCTTCAGCACAAGAACAACTGATAGTCTAGTGGCACCATATGCCAGGGAACAGACAGATGAATGTGTATAGGATGGAATATGAAAGGAATACTCAGTCTGAGAAGACAGAGGTTTCATTTTTCCAGGCATTATTGAGATTATACAGCTATGGATGAGGACTCTTTTCATGTTCCCCTACAGTTCTTTTCTGTAGATCATTGTCTTCTGATTCATTCATTTGGTGCAAAACAGAATGATTACAGACTTTAAAAGCCTGTATCTTTATTACTGTGGGTGTACTCTTCCCTTTCTCTTTCGTTGCTAAGCCAAATGGGTAAAAAGAATGATTTCTTAATTTATCCTTTAGTTCAGAGCTCATTATGGGCAAATATTAACCACTATTTCATAACTTTTGACAGATGAAGCTTTATCTTCTGAGGTGTGAAAATGTGTGTCTTGAGAACAGTGTTTTTCCCTTTTTTCCCGTAGGCGCTAACACTGACATCCTGCTGCTTGGCGATCAGAGGGGCTCAGATTTCTTCCTTCTTGCCTCGTACAAGGGCAGACCTGCCTAGAGACCAGCAGACGCTTCCTTGGGAGAAGCTGGCAGCTTAGGCATAGTGGGAAGAGCAAAATGCCTGCTCACCATCTTTGTGTTCCATCAGTAGGGAAAAAATGGGGAAAAAAAGTGGTTCCTCAAAATAACATTTCCCTGGCTCTGCTGTAGTGGAGAGGAGGAGGTGAGTGGGCAGGTGGCAGCATGTGGTGGGACCATTGACCTTCTGTACTGGGGATCGACTGGTAAGGCAGCACAGGACGTCAGGGAAAGGCGGCTGACTGGCAGCACTGATTATCAGACGCCGAATATATTCTCTCTGCAGGTCTTCTGGATCTTCCCAGCTGGTTTAAAGGGAGGGGCAACGCTCACCACTTTGCAGCAATGGGATGACAGCCGCTAGAGTCGGAGCTGCATCGCTCCGCGTTTCAGTTGTGGGTCATAGTCACTGTATCCCAGTATCACAAGGTTGGAAAAGACCTCTGAGATCATCGAGTCCAACCTGTGACCCAACACCTACACCTACTCCTACTTGTCAACTACACCATGGCACTAAGAGCCTCAGCCAATCTCCCCTTACACCCCTCCAGGGACGGTGACTCCACCACCTCCCCGGGCAGCGCATTCCAATGGCCAATCACCCTCTCAGTGAAGAACCTCTTCCTAATGTGGGAGAATGCAGCAAAACAGAGCCTCACTTCACCCATTTTCCTTTCTGATCCTCTTCTCTGGCTTCCTTTCCTCCTTTCTTCCTCTGCTTCCTACCCCTCTTCCATCATTCCTGTTTCTCCTTGTGCTGGGTGGCTCTTGAGACTTTGCATAGGCAGTTGGTAGTGTCTTTACCACTGAGTTTGCCAAGGAATCCCTGTCTATTTCTTTATTTAGTGAAAAGTTTCAATGTCTTATATTAATTTTCAGTTGTGTAGCAATACTGAATATTAATGCACCACACTAATTTGGAATATTCATCAGGATTTCTCCAATCATTTTCAGAGAGGATGGCAGGTTTTCTATCATTTGTACTCTTCCTAATACAGAGCTGGGTAAACTGAGGCATAAATATGCAATTTGTCCATTCTGTGAAGGAATTAGGAAACAATTCTTCAGTGCGAGGGTGATTGGCCATTGGAATGCGCTGCCCGGGGAGGTGGTGGAGTCACCGTCCCTGGAGGGGTTTAAGGAGAGACTGGATGAGGCACTCAGTGCCAGGATTTAGATGATGAGTAGGTGTAGGTGTTGGGTCATAGGCTGGACTTGATGATCTCCAAGGTCTTTTCCAGCCTTGTGGTACTGTGATACTGTGAATTTGGCCAAGAACACGCTGGGGTCCAGGAATTGCATCACCTGTCAAATTGAAGTTGCAACGTTATAATAGTGCTACAAAATGGCATTATCGTCTCATTTCATTCAAATCAGTCTGATGAAAAGCATGCAAATGTTTGACTTGCACATTAATTTCATGCTCCTTAAGTAGCCAGGATATCTACAGATAGAAGACACCCTTCTGAATTTGGAAGAGTCTGTTCATGCTCATATCCACCAGCATAAACTTGTCTTACCTCTTCAGTACCACTGAAGCATGATGTTACCGAAGCTTTGTGCCAATAAATTTCCCCAGGTTAAGGCTGCTTACAGGTCTTTGCCATTCATGAAATTCTCTAAATATTCTCTGTCATGTGCAATAATTCAAAGGCACAGCAGTAAGAAAATGTGTGCTATTTTACAAGGGTGAGCTAAAAGAATTTCTTTTGCCCTGTGCTTGAGATGAAAAGAAACCAGGTAATTAAATAAGGAAGTCTGGGGTCTGTTTTATGGCATCGTATGTGACCACAAAAAGGGAGAGTGGTAATTGCCATTGGTGTGTGATATTCTTTAGAAACCTGACTCAGAGAATATCTCTGCATCCTAGAATGCCAACATTTTATAAAGCCTGCAGGCACATCAGTCTTCAATAAGAGAGCTCACCCCATTAAAGCATTTAAAATTAATTTTAATCCAGGGAATTCAACTCCTGTCTTTAAACCTTTACAAACAAGTTTAAAGCTGCCATGTGCCATAAATTCAAGGTGGTCTACAGAGGGTTTTTTGTGAGCTGAAGAAAGAATAACAATTACATGGAGGATTCAGCAAGGCCCAGCTGGAGTGTACAGATAATATCCTTAGAGAAGAGGTCTTTCTACCTCTTACAATAGCTACCGTATGTATAAAGTCTACAGAAAAATATCACTGATAACAATTATCCCTTAAGTCAGCTGTGTTACAATGAAGAGACAGTGCTGCTCCTTTATCCATATGACAACAAAAGAGCAAGGTAGGTATCCTGTCCCATAGCCAGCACATCGAAACACAGATGCAGTCTGCTATGTACCAGGATGCTGAAATTTTTCCTCTTCTGTTGCAAAATGAGGAAATCCGCCGCTGCTTGACTTCGCGTTGCTCCTTCTCAGGGAACTGTGCCAACAAATGTTGCATGTTCATAGCTTTGAGATGAAAGAGCACAGAATTTCAGCTCTTGTCCTTTTAAATTGACAGTCACAAGGCACTGTACTAACAATCGCCGGTACGCAGCCACTACCTAAGGCTTTGTCCTCCAGGCTGTTCCAATTTCCTTCCTATTTGGCCTCTTATCTCCTCACGTAGCAAGGCAACGTTGATTCCCACCTCCTCTTTGTCAACACACAAATTGGTGCTGAGCCTCTTCCCTGGAGCCCACCCGCTGACACTGCTGCTTATCGAGCTGACCCCCGTGACCTCGCTGCGCTGCTGTGCTCGTGGCACCAGTGCCCTGTTGCAGTCCCAAAGGCAGCGACCCCATTGCACCCAGCAGGTCTCAGGTTGAAGCACCAACTGCTTGTGGGATGCTGTTTGCCATCCCTTCAGGTTTGCTGATCCAGTTCCCTGTCAGGTTACGCTCCAGTCCCCCTAAAGTGAAATAATCGAAGCTATTGTGCACCCTGCCCACCTCCCCAATACTTCACTAAAAATAGTGGTGCTGGTTTTTAAATGGGATCACTTCTTCAATCCTAGAAAGAAGCAGCTGGAGATGAAAGAAGACGGACATCAAACCTGCTTCCCAGGAGAAATCTTAAGTGAACCCTTATGCTCATTTATTTTCTATTGGTATTTACACGCCAACTCCAGTCATAATTAAACTGCAAGATCCTTAGGGCAGGCACTAACCTTTTGTTCTGTGTTAATTAGCAGTTTATGCAACAAGGCTTCTGTGACTCGACTTCTGAGTGATACCAAAATCAATGTGTTATATTTTTCAGCTTTGGGGGAGGGTCTGGCAGTTTTCACACCCAGAAGGCTGACGGTTGCTCTAGAATCATAAGGCATGCACATTAGTCGAATGTTGCTCCTAAAATGATAAACAGTTATAATTCAGTTGATGCGAAGGCTTGAGTGATCAAATTAAGGCTGTTGAGTTACAAGTCTACTGTAGTCACTCCCATCTCTCCCGGCTTTATTTCAAGCTGTTTGCACAGTCAGTAAAGGAACAATGCATTGATTTACTCTCAGTTCTTATTTTCAGTGCTTCTGGAGTGATTAGAGTTGGAAACATATTTATTTTCCTAAGTCAGAGCTTGGATTCCTGGGGGATTCCAATGGGCTGCTAACTTCTTAATGGCTGCCAGGAGCAGCTACTGACCAAGTGCCTTTGCTTTTCTGGCTCCAGTCACCAGGTCAGTTAGAAAACAGTAAATATTTTCCATGTACTTTTACAAAAGAGCTACAAAAAGTTCCCTGAGGGGAAAAAAAATCATGTATGTTTCAAATATTCTGTATAACAGTAATATTGTTTCATTCTGAACACAGGAAACGTTTCAGTTGCTTAACTGGTTGGTAAGAAAAAGTGAAAGAAGGAACTATGCTCTGTGAAAATTCTCTTTTCATAGTCAGTTTTTCATTAAAACTTTTAAATCATCTATATTTGCGACAAATAGAACCCACATGGGAATTTAAGTTATTGTCTAATGTGTCAGAGAAAGAAATTCAGAGCTTTTTCCGAGCATCAGAGAAAATTCAGGAGTTCACCAACTGTCATCAGTCTCATTAATCACCCTGGTTTTTAAGGAAGGTAATTCTAACCATGCTAGACAATTAAATCAAAGTTAAGGTCAATGCTTGCCTCTGAATATGGATACGCAGTATCCATTTAAGTTGATGTGAAGACAAAATTTAGCTCTTAAGCCTTTTAACTGATAAAGTCCTAAAATAGCTTTACAGTCAAGAATTTCCTGGCAAGAGTTTTGTAAATCTAAAAGCATGCAATCATATTTCATTGTAAAATAGCATATAAATATCAAGCTACATCTTGATTTGTAGCCAAACGCAACACCTTATCAAGCAGGGCTCAGAAGTGTCATCTACAAAATCAATATTGTTTCTTTACAGGTACCCAATAAACAGAAATCTGCACATACATGGATATCATTGCACAGAACTGGAAGCTGTCATTGTCCTTTTCTTCTCAGTTATTAGCTGTTTTGCTAAAAGGAATATAATATTTATCTTTTAAAGTCAGAGGAGGAAGTAAGAGAGGAGTATTTCAAGCAGAGTTTTATATCCAAGGGCAGGTTCTGATAAACTTATTGCCACTGTGTACTGCTACGTACAGCTGAGGCAAGTAAAGTATTTCTAAGTTTGAGTAGCACAAAAGTTTTGATAAAAGCTTTTAAAACACCCACTCATTTTGGGTAAATCTCAAAAGTCAGAAAGTACTAATACAATGAATTTCTTCCAGAATATAAGTTCCTATATGGTTGTTACAGTTATTAAACATTGTATACATTATAATTTTTCATTTCCTGTCCTAGGTTGGACTCGATGATCTCAAAGGTCTCTTCCAACCTTACAATACTGTGATACTGTGATAAACCTGATATGCACGGACAAAAGTGCAGTTCAGCAGTGGAGTGATTTCTCTCTAGGTGGGATCTGAAGACAAGAGCTTGACGTCTTTAAATTGGAAGAGAGGAGATTAAGATTAGACGTTAGGAAGAAATTCTTCACGCTGAGGGTGGTGAGACCCTGGCATAGGTTGCCCAGGGAAGCTGTGGCTGCCCCCTCCCTGGAGGTGTTGAAGGCCAGGTTGGATGGGGCCTAGATCAGCCTGGTCTGGTGGGAGGTGTCCCTGCCCTTGGCAGGGGGGGTGGAACTGGATGGGCTTTAAGGTCCTTTACAACCCAAACCGTTCTGTTCTTCTATGATGTAACGAAGAAAGAAGACGTCGTCTTGGGGCTGGAGCACAAGCCCTGTGAGGAGCGACTGAGGGAGCTGGGGTTGTTCAGCCTGGAGAAGAGGAGGCTCAGGGGAGACCTTA
>VWPV01030558.1:0-22701 GCA_013389885.1 Geococcyx californianus | reverse complement strand
AAAATTTCTTTTTTTTTTCCTTTCTGTCTTGGGGTCAGGCATTGGTTTAGATTCCAACAAGGAATTTTCAGTCACAAAGTTAAATGTTTGAGATGTTGCCATATACTTCCAAAAGCATTAAATTATCCTACTTGGAACATCCCTACTCACAGATCCCAAATGCTTCCCGGCTGCAGAAGTCATTAACAATCTTGCTACCGCAATTTCCTGGGACTCATGCAGTAGGAGCCATTTCCCATGTTATGCATAAGCATAAAACAATTATTGCAACCTTCATACTAACTGGCAAAGAATGCTTTGTTCTGAGAGGATGTTTTAATGGTCTTGAAATCTGATGTTGTCCTACATCTTTACAATACGCCAACCAATATTTTGGAAAGATTGTCCCTAATAATCTGGACATCTGTAGATGTTTCTTAGCAGAAACACAATTTTTTTACAGTAAGAATCCTTTTCTTTTATTAAATTAATTAAAAATTACACTACATATGTGTCTATTTCAGCAATATTATGTCTACATTCTTTAAAATCCATATATTCCATATAAATATCCAGATAAAATATATTTTCAATATATTTTAAAATACTGTGCTCTGAAGCACATGGTTTACTAAGGGCAGTTTTATTGACTTTTTCCTAGCTTATGCTCAAGGAGTAACGTTTTCCTTGCTTGTGTCCAAGGGGTGACTTTCAGTTTGAACCCTAAGCGAAGAAGAGTCAGTGAGTCTTGAAGAAGAGTCAGTGAGTCTTTTGTTAAACAGGGAGAGATGTACTGAAGGAATCATTTTCTGACATCCTTGTTGGTCTCTGTATCTGCTGGTGGTGCATAATGGAGAATAGTGGAGGGACAACCTTATTTTGTGGAGAAAACACCTGGAGAAACAAAGCTGTTCTATGTTCAATGTTTGATAAAAACCAGAATATTTCTGATCCTTTCAGCAGACATCTAGGACAACATTACAGGGGCTTGCAGAAGGAATGTTTTCAACTTGAGTTACCTTTCATCCCTGAAGTCTAAAAGTGATGCTCACCTCTGCAATGGTCGTTTTCCTTCCCATGGGCAGTGAATTCAGCATCACCACTGGGGTGCCTGTCTCTGTACTGTACTTACAGGTCCACTGGGAAAACAAAACGCTTTAGGACAAAAACAGTAATGGGTTTACCCTTTTCCCCCTCCTCCCGCTTTCTAGAGAGGTACTGATGGTCATTTCATCATTAAGGCCACTTCCAACGTACAGGGTGGTAGTGCCTCTTCTTTGGCAACATGACGTCCAGGGTTGGCTCTGCATACTTGATATAGTGGAACTTGGTAGGACCTGATGGGCTGGCCACTCCATCAGGGCCCAGAATGATATCCTGTGTGCCTTCAAAGGAGCCCTTCACGGTGAGGGAAAGTTCTTTCTCTAAAAGGGCAAAACGAAGGTTGTGAGAAATGTCACTATAATTTAACTAAAGTTAATTGTGCTGCCTTAATTAGAAGTAGGGTGCAGGTAGCAGACCTGTAGAGTTTGGACCGCAGCTTTGTCTAGTGGAAAGCACTTCAAAGGGTGCGCTAGCAACTAAGGGGAAACTTTTTTTTCACAGAAAAGGGAATCTGGAAGCTCTCATTGTTATATACAGGTAGGATTTCAACTTTAATATAGGTTAAATAGACCTTATTGACATGTACTTAAGGCAGTATGAGATGAAGATGACAACAACACCAGGTAAACACCTGGTGTTAGCTGATGGGGTAAATACTATTTATTTCACTAATACATTATATGAAAGAGGCATCTTGTCATCAATAAGCATGCACATATTGGTAAAGAGATAACAAAACAATAACCTTACTTGATTTTTGCTGCTTCTTCTCTGTCACATCAACTTCCAAACAGCAAAGTTCCCGACACTGTGAAAAACGTCACATCCCCGAGTCATTATGAGGAGTGTGAATCACTCAGCTTTGGACATGTCTAGTTCCCTAAAGTGCCCAATTCTCTGCTATTTCTCGGCTTTTGCCTAGTAATCAGTGACTAAGAAAAAGAAAAAGCTTTGGAGGGAGTTGTGGGGCATCCTCCAGTGAAAATGATGTACAACTGGGCACAGTAAGAGGAAGATACAGCAAAAGAAAATGAGAAGCATTTCCAGGTTACTAACATAGATACAAAGATTCAAACTGGGAAAAACATAAATGAAAGATACCCCGCTGAGTGATCAGGAGCCAATAGTAGAAAGGGTTTTCTGAAGAAGCATTGCTATTAACATCTTGGGACGTTTTTATGGCACTCACTCTTCTTTCACATAATGTAATTACAATAGTTCAATACTTAGCACTGTGCTTACCTACCAGGCACAGCCCATTCTCCAGGAGAGGAAATAACTGGGCAGATTGTCAGCAAATGACTTCACAGTCTTTTTTACCACTGTGCTTTGATAGGGCAGTACATTTTTTAAGGACTACTGGTACAAGAGGAAAATTCTATATTTGTGTGTATGTGGATGTGATGTGTCAAAATACAGGATAAATGGGAAATGGTGGGATATCATCCTATTCTTAAAGTATCTTAAACAGCAAAGAGGAAAGAAAGAGTAACAACTGGCCTACAGGCTATCTTATAGTCCACAGTTTCTCTAACTTCCACTCTCCCTTCCCCTTTATATTAAGGAATAGTTGTAGAAAATTTCTTGGGAAAAAGACACATACCACCAGCACTCCATTAGTAGCAATGGCTTCATGAGGACCAGAACTAGGAAACAAAATGAGAAATATGGATTTTTTTTTTAGATCAAACAAATCACGACTCATCCTTTCCCAGAGTGTTGTCCTTTCTGTCCCTTTAGAAGAACGATGGCCACGTGGACCTCAGCAGCTATGCGAAAAGTTTCTTTCCATACTTACTCGGACTGTGCGCTGCTCCAAGGGAACATTGTCATTGGGTTGGGCAGAAAGACAACAAAATGGCCAAGATGAAAACAGCGTTGCAAGGGAAAATCAAACACGTCTGAGATAAAGTGGAAACCTAGCCTGAACGCTTCAGCATCAGCTGTTTGTCTAGTGTATAAGCTGGAACAGGCATAGTGGTGTGGTTTAAACTAAAGTAGAATCATTTGCCTGACTTTACCTGAGTTTTATCTAAGTAACTTCAGTTTCTGAAAGTTAACTGCATGTTTTCTCTCCAGAAGTGATAACTCGGAACACTGGTATACAGAAAGGCTATTGCTTATACTTATTCTTATAGTAACCAAGACCATCCTCAAGCTGGTGAAGTGCTGTAAGTCAAAGAGGAGAAAAAGGTTGCACCTGTAAGGAGGGGCAAACAGGACAGGTGACCCCAAACTGACCAACAGAGTATTCCCTGCCATATACATCATATTAGTTATAAAACTGAGAAATCACAAGGGTCTTGCTCTGTCTTCTTTGAAGGCTGACATCCAGTGAGGAACTCACCTATCTGTTTGCCCTGATCCCAGATCCGTGTGTTCCTGTACACAGTTCCTGGGCCCAGCTCCCTCCTAGCCTTGGACTCTTTCCATCGTGTCTGCTCTGCAGCATTTGTGGTGACACATAGTCATCAAGGGATGGGGGTAAGATTTAATATATTTTTATATATTTCACATTACTGTCATTATTATTCCATTAAAGCTGCAGTTTTAGTTTCCAACCTGCAAGTCTTCTCCTCTTATTTCCCCCTCCCCTTTCCCTTGAGGAGGTTGGGGCAGGGAAGGGAATTGGGAGCCCAGCTGCTCAGTTTTAGCTGCTGAAATTGGCTGGGCGGGGGCTCAACCATGACACACAGAGAGATTGACAGATATATATACACGTACAAACTCATGCACACACACTCAGAAAGTCTTTTGAAATGTGCACAGATAGACAAATCCAACGTTGTGGACAGAAAAGACAATGCTGGGAGAACATCTTTGAATGTAACTATACTACAGAACAAGCTGACTGGAGGGCTCAGATGGATGTCTCACTCCACCAGAGATTGCAGTAAAAATGTGGGAAAAGTCAAACATTTTTGGGTAAATCCCACAAAGCACGACTTCTAATGCTGCTTCTGTATTTTAGCATCTAATGATTTTTTTCATTTTTTTTAAAGAATCTGTGTACCACTTACGCGAGCTCCAATTTGAATTCAACTTCTAGCTCCTCTTTGGCCTGAAAACAAGAAAAAGAAATTAAATTAAGTCGCTACATAATGCTTTCTCCTTTGTGTAAACCCATGTACCTGCTATGCAGTACTGAAGTAATTGGTTGCACTGCACAGCCTGTGTTAAATATTTCAGACTGGAAGGTCTGAAAGAACATTTCAAAACAGTATAATGACTCCTTCCTCACCAACTTCTTTCTGCAAGGTATGATAAAAACAACCAGTACTTTTATCTCTCAATGTGAAGGTGCTCCAGAAAGAAAATTTGCAACTTCCTTAGTCTTCCGAATTCTACATTTTTCTCCTATCTATTCCTGGCTCTGCTCTGCTATGTCTTACTGTCCTTGCTATTATCTTGGAAGTTGAAGATACTTTCCACCCATCTCTTTAACATAATAAGAAGAGACAGATGTTACTGAGTGATTCAGAGTTACAGTTATGAAACTCCCTGTAAGGCAGCGTTAATACGTATGAGCTAGTTGTGAATTACCAGTTTTGGGTACTAGAAGCAATCTGCCCATAGTGATAAGAGGTTGCATGAGAGATATTTCACTGATCTCGTCTACAAATCTCAAAAATAATCAAGACTCTTCCCACTTTATAGATAGGAAACAGAATTAACCAGTCTTTCAGAGCTCCAAACCCACACTAATTCTGACAGAAGTATCAACAAGATCAGCCCTAGAGGCATCACTGCAGTGCACGGTAGAGGACAGCAGCAACTTCAGCTTTGCCTTTGGGGTGAAACAACATACAATCAAAGTGGCAGGGGGTAGTGGCTATGAATTAGATTGAAAAAATAGTTATCAATTATTCACCCTGTGACAGCTGTGCAGCCTTGGTGTCACTCAGGGGTAGCTCACAGATCCTCCCCTACCCACCACACTGTTTCAGCCAAATGCTCTTTAAAAACACTGGGAGGAGAGGATCAGATGCTCAAATTCCAGTTCTTTTAACACATTTTTCATGTTTATATTTTGAATGGCAGTTCATGTACTCATTATTGGGATAAGTCATTCACGGTGGATTCAGAAAGCTCACCCCCAAGGTTTTGAAAATATTGTATAACTCCCCACTGGTTTCTTAGTTGTTTTATTTTACCCCTCTACCTGATCTGCATGGTGGAGTCACATAGCTGCTGAATCAGTGACAAACTGAAAAACAATCCCTAAGTACAGTCCCACAAAATAAACCAACCATAACTTTGCCAAATCTATCAAATAATATTGACTTCCAGCACTCTAGCAGCAGTAGTTGGGAGGGCTGCTTCATGGTAGATACCATACAGAAGAGCTGAAATAAACATTGCCAGAAATGGGTGTGAATTAATGCAATACATAGGCCAGGAAAGAGAAGAAAATTAAATTTATAGTTCGGGCTCTCTATACTCTCTCTTGCCAGATGGTGCAGATCTTACAGGTCTCACCTTAGGGCTGGGCTTAAAATACAGGAGTGTTGTTCTTTCCATTGGAAGTTTAGCAGTATCAAAGTATGCACAGAGAAGATGGTCATCTGGAGTAGCAAAATCCTCATCATACACTGTCAACTCCAGCACATTCTGGAAAAAGAGGGAGAAAGGTCTTCCATTGTTTCTATCACCTGGGCATTAACAGCTCCAAGGAAGAAAGAATCTTGGGGATATGTTTGGGAAGAAAAGTGGAGAAATTAAGTACCATCCCACTTCAGAAAAATATACTGTAAATCAAATATTAATTATTCTCCAATTCAGTTTAATTGCTGTAACATGAGCAATACATCATCATGTAGGTATAGCCAGCTTATTTAACTCCCAGATTCTGTATCCATCTTGCACTGATTCATAAGAGTCTCTTAGTCGCCCTAAAATTTCCATGCCCAGTTTGGGTTTTGGCCCTCCTAAAAAGCACCATCGCACAGCCATGGGAACTCAGTCATCTCTGCTGTTAAACAACTTGTACAGTCCGATATCATATGCCACCTCTTACACAATTCCTAGGCACAGTTCAGGAGACAAAGAAGACCCACCATACACAAAATCTTCAGGCTGTTTCAAGCAGACAACTTTGGCTCCTTACCTTGACCTGACTCTGCATCCTGAAATAGAAGGTTTCATTCCACACTGGATTGCTGGAATTTCTCACAGTTTTAGTTCGGGACTTTTCACACGATGCAGTTGGCAGCCACAATGTCACGTAGCAATCAGCCTGGCTTACTGGGTAGAGAAAGAGACAAAACAATTGTTAATGTGGCAAAGTTAGTGGTGCCTCATGACGCTGGAAAGGTTACTGCATGGTACCAGCAGCAAGTTATTTAAAGGCAGAAAAACCTCATGTAATGTAAATTTTGTCAAGATACCCTTCTGAGAGTGAAAAAACACAGACCATAAGATGGCCTAGAAAAGGAGATGGTTTCTCTTCTTTCTTATGTGTGTTGCAGATCACAGTGACATTGCGTATAAAGGAAGACACCAAGAATTTCCTCTTCTAGTCATCCACTTTCTTCAGTTTCTCGATCAACAAGTTTTCCTGTGCTCATGCACACATACACACACACTAACCCTCAGCTGCTCTCTGATCAGAGAGGCCTGGTAGCCTCCTATAACTTTTGAGTACAATTGCAAAATATCTCCATCTCTCCCTTATCTTCAGTGACATTCTTCATGAAGATTTGTGAAAGCAGCTGTAAAACTACCCCTGTTGTAGGAGATGGCAGAGGATCCCTCCAGAAAAAGCTTGCTGAATTAGACATTGAGTCATAACTAATTGCCACCTCCAGCAAGAGAGGGACCAAGTCTCTCTTTGGTCTTTCTCTGAGCAAATCAAACCAAGAGACTGATGACTCTGAGAATCATGATTCCCAGAGATGTCTTTTTCACTTCAGACATTTTGGTTGCAAATTGTATCCCTTTGCCTTCTGCTCTTCCTGTATTCATGTCTACTTTGCATTTAGGTCTGGTAGACATATCCCAGTCTTTACCATTCCCATGGGTACAGAAAAACAATAAGGGGCATTAAGAGCCTCATTAATGTACAATGCAGAGACGCTGCAGCGCACAAATGATGGACATCGTAGCAGACTGCCAGGAGACTCACTGGTAAAATTGAAAACTGGCTGCTCATAGTAAACATGTCCCCAGTAAAGGTAGGTCTAGTCAGTCTGGCCAGTCTGGCTGCCTTACACATCTTGCCTTGCATAGGCAAATCAGTATCTCTCTGAAAGAGTACTAAGGTGTCTCATTTATGCCTTTTCTTGGCAAAGGAAGTTGCTTGTCTTTCGTTTATGAACAGAGCTGATATAAAAACTAGATTTAAGGCTGCCCTCCTTCTGTCTTAAGACACTCTTTTTAATTGCCTACTACTTGTCAAATTCCAGCCTTCAGTATATACATTCCCAGGAAGCATTTCTGTCTTGGATTGGGCATTTTGGGAAAGTCTCTTCTAGAAGAGTTTTTCTTTTTTTCTAGGATAAGACAGAAGGAAAAAAATAAGGGTTTTTTCATGTAAAAAAAAGAGAAAATGGTAATCATTTCATTGCCAGGTAATAGCCCTTTTACATCTTGCTTCAGAGTAGAAGAAACAAACTAATTCTAGAACGGCACTGCACCTGAGTCAACTTCCATCCGTCAGGTAGTGCCAGAGTAGGGATCTCCCAAACCAGAGTTTGCACCAGGAATACTGTGTTTAATAACCCGTACTAGACTTTTGCTCCATGAGTAATTTCTTTTTGAACAGCTATATTTTATCATCCATACCTTCCTATGACAATGAGTTCCACAGTTTACTTGCATATTGCTTTTGTTTTAAACATCCTGTTTTAAACTTCCTGCTCCTTTATTGTCACATTGTGAAAAACGATTTCTTACTCACCTTCTTCCTCCTATTCCTTTTTGTACAGTCAGATTCCATGTTCTCCTTGATAATTTCCCTTCTACTTTTAAGGTCTGTTGACTGTTTAGCCCCTCTGGATATAAAAACTGTTTCAGATCAGCCACCATAATGGGTGCCTTTCTGCAGCTTCTGGTTTTACTCCATTTCTTCAACTCTCAGAGGTTTTTGCAGTGAACCTATTTGAATATATCCACCTCAGAGAACAGTATTTTCTTCTTTTTGTCTGTTTGTTTGGTTTAAGTTGGGAAATTCTAAGGAGATGATAATGCTTTGAAGAATTTAAAAGCTGCAAAAATAAGTATTCAAATATTTTTGGAGATCCCAGCAGTAATGATACTGATTTTAAAATATTTTAACATCAGTTCTGTATGACTGTTGCATGACTTTTGCCATTAGAAATCAATGTCTATTGGCTGTTTGGCTGGCAAATTACTCTGATATACTAATGTGATTTGTCATTCTTTTGTCTTAACTGTATTTTGAGATACAAAACATATCAAACAGTCCTTAATTATATGAGCAGAAGCAGGCAAACTAGTCAGCTCTGTATTTAGTGCCAAATATTGCTTCAGTTCTGCTTGCACAATTCTCTTTCTACAACCTAGTAATTTATGATTTTGTCTTGCCACCTGACAAGCAGAAGATCTGAGATTAATCCTTGATGAAACCATTCTGTGCTATTGCATCCTCACATATCCTCTGGTCACAGCCATGGACCAGGAGAGAGGTGTAGGTGCATAGTGTGACCCAGTGATATGACCTAAGATACAGGTAGGATATCTCTCATTCAGGACTGTGACACAGAGGAAACCTCCTTCTCTGTGTGAAATGTCTCTCCTCACTGCACAGGTGGATAATCCATGTCCTTTAACTAAACAAGGGTATTTTTCCTGCCTGCTCACTCACTTCCTACCACTTCCCTGCCACGTGATTCACACGCTTGCACAACTGCAAGATTGCTGCACGACTGTTAGAAGGGACAAGGCATCTAGCTCTCAGTCAGCACCTTTTTTGACAGTCATTTCAGGGTGATTAATAGTGCCATTAGCCTGGTGGTAATGATTTTAGAACGTTTTTCTCCTGTGTTAGAATCAAGGTAGTGAGGTTGGGGAGAATGAAAAAGTTTGCTCCTGCTTGCCACAGTTCCCAAGGTGCTGCAGCCCAACAGCAAAATTAATTACCATTAGCTTTTGAAAGCATGGGATGCAGCCTTTTTCATCTACCTGTGTCAGAAACTCTCCTTTTTGGGGGAACGTACTTACAATCAAAAGCTCATTCAGTCTTTAAACCAAGTCAAAAGCAAAGGAGTAACATTCAGTGAAACAGCAGCAAGCGGCAAGGACTGACCTGGTTAAACACTCAGTTGACATAAACACTGGATTATTTCATGAACACCTGAAAAAGATTGCTATACAATTATAGAAGAAAACTTGTTGCCTGTATCCTGAGATACCACTAAAAATGGAGATACTTACAAGTGTCAACTCGCTGGACATTTCTCATCCGGATAATCCTTACTGTCAGCAGGTAGCAGGGAGAGGATTCTATCTGGAGAAGAACAGTACAAACCAGAGTGTGAATAAGCCTTCAGTGGAAAAAAGTATCAAATAGGAAAACAAATTGAGTGCTACAAAACACTAACACACTCTGTAAAATTTATGTCAACCACCTCACTATTCTACTGATTAAAATCTGCAACAATACAACATAAAAACATGATGTAAGGATAGCTTTACTAGTCAGAGCAGTGAGTTCAATGGCCTGCACCTGATCACCGTCCAAGCAGGTGCAAAGAGGCTAAAGAAATACAAAGCAATATTTCCTGTGACAGTTCTCCAAGCCTGGAACAATTTGCAAATTAAGGACTTTCTAAGCCAGATGTGATTTCTTTGTATTTCTCTTAAGTTTCTGCTATTAAAGAAGTCTTGTTTAACATTTTATACATTTCATTGTCTGAGAGTCTTGATTGCTTCCTATAGCGGAAAAGAAAAGGATAGATCAATGTCAAACGCTTGCAAACACCCTTGATCTGAAATCACAGAGTTTATGTCTATAACACAGCTACAGTAAGTCTCTTGAACAGACTAAATACACTGGTGAAGACCATAGCGGAGTTTACAAAATACTAGCAATCTTACTCAACATTATGGTCAACCCTCTTAGCAACCACCTGTGAGGACCCATCATATTGAAAAGAGCACTGTGGATAAACTATCATGGGATAAATCCAAAGTACTGTTCTCAGAGAGTGATTTTTCCTTTCTGCTTCAAAAACACAGATTTCTTCCTTTTTTTTTCCCCTTTACAATTGTACTGGGAAAACAATAACAATAATCTGAGCTTTTGTATCTCACAACTACAAGATAAATCAATGACTAAGAATTTCTTCCAGAGGATTCTGGACTAATGAATTGGGCATGGGTTACCTTTGGTGAAATAAAAAAAAGAATACTCCCTCCATAAAAACTTCAAGATTGGAAGTGCTTAACTTCCTTTGGACCCTTCAAATGTCTCAGCCATAACCTTGCACAAAAAAAGGTCTCTCCAGATTTTGTGACTATAGGCACCTCTTTCTGTTTATTATTAGAGGATAAAGTGATTTCCTTCCTCTAAGACAGGCAATTTCCTGCTGGCTCATTCCATAAAGCTGTCTCTGGCTCAGTCCTATCTGCAATAGACTACTCTGACAAAGCCAATAAATAAATCAGCATTTCCTGTGGATGTGACACATGGTTATTTCCTCACACTCCTAGAAACATTTCCACCTGCATAACTGGCTGCAGCAGAGTCCTCCAAATGATTCTTTTTGATAATTGCTATTTTAATCAACTGTTTTCCTTTCATTTAGGAACATCCTTCTATTTCTATGGCACTTTAGAGCTGCTATAAACAAGCAGACTGGGAAGTACTCTTTGTGCCTCTTCTCTGTCCTCTCCTCAAAATGCCCTCATCTTTCTCCTAATGCATCATGTTGTGTTAAAATGTTTTTTTGCTTAGAGGAACCCTCAAATTCTTAAAAACGGCTCCCGCTTTCACCCCTCCTGTATGTGCATCAAGAATTCTTCTTTTCTTTATTTTATATTACATCTTCATGAATTTCACCTTCAGTGACCCATCCACCTTCTGTTTCAAGTGTTCTCAAAGGAGACAAAGTGTAACGGAAGCTGTAAAATTTGCAAACAACAACTGGTGGAGGGGTATGTCCTCAGAGCTACCCCAAGAAGGAACAATGGTTTACATTTCAGAAACAGTATAGCCATATTAATGCAGTTCTCCACCCAGTTAATTAAACCTCCTTCTCAGCTGGGTACTTAGCAAAGGTGGATCACCACAGTCACATGTTAGGAATGAGCTTGGGCACCTCCATATATACCCTAGAAGGGAAAAACTCATTGTTCAGTAGAATCTACATAAGCATGGGGCAATCCTTGCAGCTGTTTATCTTTGTAGATTGCACAAGGAACTGTCAGCTCCTGGATCCGCTCCAGCTACGCTTCCTCAGGCAAATGGCTTTGCTTGAGTGAGAACTGGTGGATTCAACATTTGAGAAGCAGTTTGAGATTCTTAGTTAAGAGACATTAAGGAAGAACAGTGGGCCCGTGCTTTTTAAGTGATCATCACACAGTTTCTGCCATCTGATCACTTGTCCCCCTGTTCCCATGCTAATGTCTCAGCCAAACTTCCCCATCTGGGAAGGGGAAATCAATTCTCAGAGATACAGGTTTCACAAAAAAACTTACTGAATTTTCACCCCAAAAAATCAGTGGCTTCACAGGTGCTACAGAAATTGGAACAAGTGCTTGTACTGTGAGAGGGGCAGATGCAGCCAGCTGGTAACCCAACAACAAGGCATTAGCTAGGCATTAGCCATCCTGTGTCCTGTGGCTGGTGGGCCCACATATCATTTCCCTGGCAGCCCCAGCACCTACCAGTGGGGGTAACAAAGACAACACAGAGAGCAGAAATCATTCAGTGATCAGGCCTTGCTAGTTCTGCTGCTCCCAGGAGGATTTGCTATTTTAATTAATTCCAGTAGTGCATTAAACAAAAGATACATATTTAAATAGCAACTGTGATAACCATTACATGATGTACTAGGGTCTAGCTATAGAAAGAAAATATCAGCTGGGCATGTATAGAAAATGAATAGTTCTGTTATTCTGTTTAAAACATATGATGTCTTCTACAAAAAAGGACTGCTGCTGTGATCACGTTCTGCCCACAAGAGGTTTCCAGCTAAACTTTCAGTCGTGGAAGACCCTAGGCAGAGTCCCGCCCTGAAGCTAAAAAGCACGAATTACAACAACCATTTGCGTTTGTCATATCATAGTTTTGCTTTTCATAATTAAGACTGATGTAGTCATTCTGTGACTGTTTCACTGATTGTCAGTCTATTGGTTTCTCTTCATTTTGCTGCTTCCCAAATTGTGCTTGTGTGTGCTTCATGTACATGTGTGTACAGCACAGCTGCATGAAATACAGCACACTGCGATGCCAGTGCAAGAGCAGGGTGTATACTTTCCCAAAGAAATGAAGTGTTCCTGGCATTTTCCAAATAACAACTCCATCAAATACTTCTTTTACACTGCTTCCCATAGAAAAGGATAACTTTGTATGAAACTTGGCATCAAGTTACAGTGTTGGTGAAAGTGAAGGATTCCTCTGCTGTGTGAATGATTCCAGTTTTCTACCACCCAGGTCAAATTCTCTGTTGTGATTTTCTGGCGCTGTCTGCATTTGTGGCAGATTCGTGCATCATAAGCCTATCCAAGCCCTCTTTAAAGCCGCACTCATATTCAGATGCAGGTATGTGTGTCATGCATGTGTCTTGAGAAGCACTGCTGTAAATTACTCCACTAAGTTAGCTCTGTAATAATACATCCTGTTACATCACAAATGGCTGTGGAGCTGCAAAATGACAGTTCTCCCTAATAAGACAAGTGACCATGAGCCGGCAATGATAGTTATTCTTCCTTAACTTTTTTTTACTTGCTTTTCTCTCTAAGCTGCTTCATCTAACAGACTCTTGCAGCATAGGCTATTGCTAGCAGCATCTTCCCAGCTTGAGATATTAATGGTACAGACATTTACCTCTCTACCGTGCCTACTGTAGACTACCTTAGTCCCACAGTTTCACAACAGTACTGTCAAATGTATGCTGGGTCAATGCATGTTTTGGGTTTTGGTGTTAGCTCCCTTTTTTACCGTAGATGTTTGATCAGTTAGCAGAATATGGTAGCTACTTTCTGAAAATAGAGAGCAGTCATCCAACAAGATTAATTGAGAGAGGAGAATTTACTCTTGAACCTCCAAGGCCAGCCATCACTTTCTCAGTCTTGATTATTGTCCCTTTTATGTTGATATTTATTCCATAGCAATCATAAACTAACAGAAAAATAATGCAGACATCCTGAAATTAACATTCTATGTGATAAAAACTACATCATGATCAAAAAGCAGTTCCCTCTAAGCAAATGCTTCCATCTGGGTTTTTGAGGAGGTGGTCTCTGTCATGCTGGATAAAAAAATGTGATGAAGAAATGGAGAAAATTATGTGCCACAGCGTGCTGGTAGCATTATCTATTTCAGTGCAACTGCACTGCATGCTATTTCAGAAGTCTCCTGCAAAGATCAGAGGTGATTTTAAAAACCCTGAGAATGATCAATTTATTTTTCAGCGGTGGAAAAAAAAGGCCAATTCTATGGACCAAACTGAAAGAAAGCTGTGTTATCTATGAAAACCATGAAAAAAGCTTCCTCTCCAACCACATATTTTTCCTGTAGACACCCAATAATATTGCCTCTCTCCATTTTTATGTAATCTACTGACACAGCAGCCTTTCCTGGCAAAGATAGCTTCTCTCCATTGATTAAGGACTGCATTCCTGGCATAGAGAAGCATTCTGTTGAGATTACATCACTCACAGGATGTCACCAGGACACTCCTTTCTTCATCTCCAGGTTCTAGTTTAACTAGATGGTAGCCAAGGACCAATTCAAAATTACTGAAATACTTTGCTGTTGACAGTGTATCTAGAGCTCGTGGTGAGTGAAGAAGTGCCTGTCTTGAGCTGTCTGAGAATTGGGTCTCCTTGGTGAATGTGCATCCTCAAGTATTCTACGGTTTTAACCAAGATGCTTCAGGCTGTGAACATCCTCCAGATCAACCCTTCCCCAGCCTGCTGGAGTCTATCCCATTGCTGTGGGATAAGCCAGAGGACCTCGATGTGGCATGCTGCCTCGGCTAAGCGTAGTCAACTGCTGCGTTTGGTCATGTCTCTGAAGCTCTTCCTCATTCTCAACAAACCAAGGCTCCAAGCCGGAAAATAATCTGCTCTAATTGCTTTCCCTGCTTTTCCTTCTCCAGGCACCAGGCCTGCAACACCTCCAGTTACAGCTGCAAGGCAGGGCTGCACAGAAGCTGGGGTATGCTAAAGACCATTGCTGTCACCAGCTGGTTTTCGCAGGCTGTATGTTTCATGTTTTTTATTAGTAACATAGCTTCTTCTAATGAGACCACCTTTTCACCAGAATCAGCAGAAGTCTTGGTTACATATTGGAGAATTAGAAGTCCCAAAGCTGGATGGAAACACCCCTGCCATGCATAAGGCCACAGTAACCCAAATCTCTGCACAAAGGAGCATGACAGAGAAATGCAAGCCCACAAGACCTGTGTCCTTAAGATTGTTGCTTCCTCATATTTATATACATCGTGGGACATTTTCCAGTAATATGACTGTGCACATGGTACTGTGTTTGTAACACATTTCCAAAAAGCAGAACTTCAAATATTAATCAATACAAAAGGATACCCTCAGTGCACGGTGATTCCAACTTCTGCAGAGATTTATTATTTAACTGATAATTCAAGATAGTTGCATAGCTCTTTCAGTACTGTTAACATTATCCTCCACCTTTTAGTGTTTCCAGATGTTTAACAGGCAGATTTTTTCTGATTTTGAAAAATAGATCCATTTGAAAACATGTAACATTCAACTGCATGTTCAAAATTATTTCCACCTGTAGAACTGTAGCCAGCAAAATAGGATAGTCCATCCACGAAAAGACAGAAACTTCTTATACTACTTTGCCCTTCCCAATCAGAACAAATATAAGAAAAAGAAACTAGATGGAGCATTAATCGAGGGATGAGACTTATGTCACCAAATTCCAGATAGCTGTAAAACAGGTGGTTACGTCTGACAACTGTTAGGCATCCTAAGGTAGACGATACCATAGGACATGCAGCATACCCTGAAAATTTCTGTTTCTCGCTGCCAGTTCTCAAAGGCACTCAGACATCTGTTTCAGGCACAAATGTTTTGCGATTTTTTTGTCAATTGTGGATGAGACAGACCATATTTCAAATTATGAGCTGATGGGAAGCGGCTTCCTTTGGCTTTGTGAGGTTAATTTTTGAAATGGGAGGCATGCTGGAGCATATCATTTCAGCTGTCTGGATTTTGGGCATTCCCACACTACCACTCAGGGTGGCAAGGGAGGCACCTGGGCTCAGAACAGCTTCTGCAACTAAGCAGAGCTATTCCTGGTGTCATGCTCCTGCAAGCACCATGGGGTTAGGGATAGCACAGTATTTGTTGCTTCCTTCCTTTCTAGTTGCTGCTGAATCCATCTGGAGCTGCTCCTGACAGCAGGCTCTTCCCCTTGTGAAAGTCAGGGACCCCATACCTGGCACCAGCAGGCACTCAATGCTCCTGCCTGCCTCAGCTCTTGATTCACATGATTGAGTCCCACCTGTATAAGAGGCAGCAGCTGCAACCTTATCCTAACCTCACCATGCAGTGTGGCAACTCTACACTTTTCCCATGATCTTCTGCTACTTCCAGCTTCCAAAACTCAGCAGAAGCCAAAGTTCCTGCTTTGCACAAGAGTGAGAATTTAACCTGGACCTCTTCTGTTAAAGGGTTGCTGTTTTTCCAACTGCACAAACCCTGCAAGAAAAAGGAGCCCTTGCCTGGCAGGCAAATGAGGTACTGCTTAGCCTGAGGTATGAGGCATCTTACCCTTGCTAAGGCATGACTCATGCTGAATTTAGAATCATGTATTCCATTTTTCCCTTCCCCTTTCCTCACACAAATTATGGATGGTATGAGACCTCTGGCAGTTCTAAATTATTTTAACATAAGCAGTGATTCTGCAATACCAGAGCTCATATATAAGTCTTCTGGTAGTTTCAGTAACTAAAAATTTACATTTGAGAAAAACTGAGTTGAAGATAAGAGCACGTGTGTGTCCTTCACATAAACATATGATATGCTACAGTAATCAAATCACGATCATGCAAGTGCATAGGATGGAGTGCTGAGTTCCAGTCACAGAAGAAAACCCAGTGTTTGTGTAACCAGATGCAAGAACAACAACTCAGTCCATCACCAATGGATTGTCATGAATTTTTGGAATTTTGAAAAGTGAAAAATGATCTTTCAGTGAGAGACAGGGGCAATATAGCAGTCTAGAAGAAAGTTATGGTCCCATACACGCAAGATGATTCTTTTGTTACACAACTGTCACAGCTGCCCCCTTGAAATTTCCCAGACCTTGAATGTCTTTGACCTAGGCCTGTATTCTGAGCAGTTAATGGAAAATCAAACACATCACTGTGTTTGCGACAGGTAACAAAACGTTACCTGTCATATGTATAATGATCATAGGCAATTATAACCCAGGAGTTCACATCTTTTTGCTCTTTCTCATCATGTTTTTAGGTTCCCTACCCCTCTTAAGGAGCATACATTATCCCAAAGACTGATAAATCTAACGGATTTTGTCCTGTTTTCACTATCAATGAAATTCTTCGTTCTACATGTGGTCCAGAATTTCAGTATCTCCACAGGCTGTAGATACCAGACATTGTAAGCTAAATAGTTGCAAGATGAAATGCCACAAAGACCCAAGACTGATAGGATATATCCTGAGAAAATACGATATCTTTTAATGCCACTGATTTTTTTAATAAAAATCCTAATACTGGGCAAACACAAAAGCTACACTTTGAAAAGGGTACATGAAAAAGTAAAAATATTATGAATGTGAATAAGAATATGTTTTGATCTCTCAGTGCCTAAATCATGCCAGGACTACCTGGTAACTAGTTTGCCACAAAGCTCACCTGTCTGCCTGCTTAGAGTATTAGTTCAGCTTCCAGGCAAAGCTCCTTTTCAGCTTTGTTTTGTCTCAGTATAACTTGTCTGCATGGGTTATAATGCCAATTTCCATAGAATTGTCTGGCTCAGAAGCAGACACTTCTTGGGACAACATCGGTAAATGAGGCACATTTAAGCTTCTCTAATTCTGTCAGAGAGGAAACCGTGCCTGTATTTACTGGACAGATAGTGAAGTAGCAGAATGAGTACTCCTATCAAAATCAGTAATTTGTAATAAAAATAAACCCATGATTGCTCCTCAAACACAAGAAATAGCTCTAGTACATTCAAGCATCACTCCCAAGACAGAATCCCCTGTTATAGTTTCTTTCTGACTGAGTACAGAAGTTGTGAATAATTAGGACTCATTAATCCAGAACTCACTCATGAATTGCTAGGATAGTTGTTACAGCATGACATGCATCACTATTACTTTTGCCCCTTTCGGTTACAAAAAGCATTGTGGACCAAAAAGCTCATCAATGGATTTCTTTTACAATTACTCAAGGGACTAAACCAGTAGGTATTCTACGTGTTCCCAATTAAACATAAAAGAGAAATACAACAAGAAATTCTGAAAATCATAAACGTAAGTGAAATAAAATGATCCAAACAATAAACTTAAGGGTATTTTCCTTGTAACTCTTGAACTGCTGCCATCATTATTTATCGACCTGAGCCTTCTCCTCTTTTGAACAAAATGAAATCCACAGCCCTCCTTCATACAAAATTCTCTTGTCCATAATACCTTGAAATCACCTTTGTCTGGTACAGTACTATCTTGATCTTCTGCTTGCGGTCCACCATCTCCAAAAGAACTGATGTTTGGGTCTTCATCCTGAATAAAGAAGGAAGTGATAAATGATAAAACTGAAACAACAACAGCAGCGTTATCAGGGTACATAATTAATCCCTACTTGCAATAACTTCTGCTGAAGCCTCAATTAAAACAGCTGTTGGTTACACCCAGCTGAGTTACAGTCCTCAATGTAGTGAGAAAACCACCGTGTGGTTCAGCACATGCTGGTATAAAATCCATGCAAGGGGTACCCTTTCAACTAGTCAGCGAAGGAAGAGCCATTTCAGATGTGAGATCTGTTTTGAATGTGGTCTTTTGGTAACCTGCTTCTGGCTCTCAGGAATACTAAAACTCCATTTAATATATCCCAGAATCTCTTCTCTGAGTTTGAATCCGGAGTGTGAAACACACTGCAATTGCAAGATTTTAAATCTAACATTTAGTTCGTTTCATGAAACAGAAGTTCCAAAATACTTCTACAACGTAGAATGCCCTCTTTTGAAATGCTTTGTAGGAAAACACCTTTAAAGGACTGTTAATATAATATAAAAAATGTTGAAAGTATTAAATTTGCAGAGCCTTTCCTGAAACAATATGTCTTTGTCCAGTCAAGGAGCACACAGAAAAGTGTATAACATACTACAGTTTAAATTAAATGCAGATCTTGAAATAACCCCAAATATTCCAAACAAATTGAATACAGACAATTCAGAGCAAAAATGGCAATGTGGAAATACATTTCTGTTCCCTATCTCTCTTCTCTATCCTATACTTATCCCTTTTCCAATTAAAAAAACCAGAGTTGTCACACTAATATACAATAAAATTTTGCTATTGATACAAAAATATTAAAGTTTTAATAAAAATAACATTTAATTATGGAAGAAAAATATTGTCTGGCTCTGGATTCAGGTTGATAATTCAGTCCCCAAAAAATTGTTTCTTTCCCTGTTGATTTCTTCCATCTTCTCTTCTTTTGCTACACTGACTTTTCTCATTTTGCCTGTGAAGCTGACATCTTTGGCTTCATTGGAGTCAGGAGGACTTTTGCCACTGCTAGCCATGAAAAGAGCATTTCAGCTTAAACTCCTTCAGCAAGAGACATTGCCCCCTAGTCTCATCAAATAGGAAGTTTGTACAGTAGCTTGTATATAGACATGATCACAAACCAGGATCTTGTTTTCTGTCAAATACAGTGGACCTTAAGCAAATTTTAAAACCATTTTCTTACCTGTGGTGCTTTTGGATTTGATGGCATCATGGCCTTCCCTGGATTCATGTAATAGAGTATTTCTGGCACCTCCACGGGCAGCAGTTCCTGAGACATGTTTGCAGGATTTACTCCTGTAGGAGTCAATGACAAGTTATTTTATAAAATGACTTGAGGCCCCACCCATCTCATCTCTATAAGTAAAGGACTCTCCTCCCATTACCGGGGACAGCAGAGTGTCAAGGATGGCTGCTCCTGGGAAGGATCTTATGGGGCCAGCACTACACCTAAAAGGGATGTGGTATCTTCCACAACCCTGCACTTGCCCTTTGGGTCCTGCGCTGATGCCTCTGTGGTGAGCAGAGAGCCAGGCCGTTGCCGAGCAGATGAGAAGCACAGAGAAGACCACCACTGGAACCTGCTCCTTCAAACTCAGCTCTTCCCCAGCTGCCATGTGGGGACTGCCCTGAGCAGAGAGTGATGGCACAGCTCCTCTGGGGGGAAAACTGAGCCCTGGAAAAAGCCTCTGTGTCTAAATAACTGCCTGTGTGTGGGCACACCCCCCTCCACTTTGGTTAAAGCCATGGTGTAGGCAGAGGAGACCTTAATTTGCTGCCTGCAAGTAGGTGCTGCCCAGCGCCACACAGTAACCCCCCCTGGAAAGGGCTGACCCAACCACCTGACAGATTGTTGCTTGGACCAGCAACTCCCAGCTGCTCCTGGGCTGCTTCTGTTTCTTCTTCCTGGGAGATCAAGGCCACAGCACTGGCACAGGGCTGGGTCTCCGGCTTGCAGAGGGGAGCACAGTAGGCAGGAGAAGTGAGTGAAGGGCAGTAGCAGTACCAGATTGTGTGAGGTAGAATGGCTGGGGAAAGGGAGGTAGACATTTGCAGAGGTTAGCAGAGGTCAATGATTATGACTGCAAGACTACCACTGCACCTGGCAGTACCTTAAATTTGACCAAAAAAAGCAAAGAAATACATAATAGTTGTGCGAAGAAGATAAGAGTTATTCTTTCATATATTTTCCAGAGAAAGGGAATTGAACTTTACATGGCAGCTGCAGGAAACTCATGTCAATGTGAATGGAATACAATATCCAGTGGGTTTGTTTTACTAATTTTATTTGTTTTATTTAACTGAGATTTTGTTCAAACAAAAAGCATGAACAAAAAAGCACATGAACATCTCCCATCATAACCAGTGGAAATTAACCATCTTCAAACACAGAAAAACAAACGTCTAACAAACTAGCAACTCCAGTAACAGTAGGTTGTGTCATAGCATCTGCATTTGCAGCATGAAAAGTACCTCTGCCCACGCTTGAAGTACAATTGCATCTTTTGGCCTCAGGTCATGGACACTCTTAGATGAGTCCTGGAGAACTACTCTTGCAGCTTAATTCAGAGAACAATCATTTATCTTTTTTTTAGCCTCAAAAGAAGACCCGCCATGACATTGGAAGACCTGCCATGGGACACTAAAAATATGGATATATTTGTTATCAGAGCAGGGTAACTTTCCCAGGGCTGATTAGTTCAGAAGACCATTGGCGTAAGTGATGATATTCACCTTGAAACCCATCTAAGAGTGATGAATCTTAAGAAAGTTAAGATTCCCTGTCCTAAGGAAACACATGGAGAAGAGCAGGTGGATTCTGCATACAGACCTCCACATCTGTGGAATTCCCTGTTATATGTGTACTCGACCATCCAGAATGATCCTTATGGCCTACAGATTAATCAAGGTATTTTGCTCCCACCTGGGTGACTCCACAGGGAATGCATTAAAGAAAGAGAATTCTGGGGCTCTCATTAACAACTGGATGAGTGTTATCTAATTTAAAATCTGAATGTTCAAAGCTGGATGGTCTCAATTCATAAAATTAAAACCAGAGGCTCCAACTGGAAGGATTTTATTTCTTTACATTTCATATTCCAGAAATTTCAGAATAGATGAAGCAAAATAACCCATCTGCTTCAAAGATCTGACCACAGTTGCCCTGGCAACCACGATACTCTTGTCCTTCATTCTGGGACCATCATACTGGGAAAACTATGACACTTTATATCCATTACATATATGCCTCAGCATTTGTACACATCTAGCATATAGTGAGTACACAGCTCTGATACGGGAAGTTATTACTTCCTCAGTACAGAGATCAGCACCATTAATGACTTTTTACATCACTGAAGTCACAGTTAAATTCTTTTCTATGTTTTTTTACATTACAGTTACACATGCCCTGTATAAAGTCTAGCACTTACCATACTGGTCATAGAGCAGCCTGATTGAAGTGGAGATACCTCGCTGAAGTGGAGATTTATAATCAAAAGTGTGTGTCTCAGACTGTGTGCACCTTGCAAATGTACAGTCCCAAGCAGTTACTGTACAGTGAGAAAATCCTTTGTGCCTGGAGTTGCCTCACTGCAGGATGTTTTCTGTACTTAAAGAAGGTTTCCCAGAAGTACAGTAAACTAGGAAACTGATTCCCAGAGTTTTCTGAATCACTGTTCACTCTTCACATTTTTGCAGTCTATTTGCAAGTGTATCATTTCCCCATGAGCTAGAAACCAGCATGAGGGCAGTACAACCAGCATGGTGCTTCCTTCTGTGCCCCAAAACAACTGTGGGTTACAGGCCATCAGGTCCTGCACGAGCAGGACCGCAGACTAAGAGTGGCCAGAAAAAGTATTTGTTAAGGGTCTGTGAAGGACTTTCTGAATAGTTTCCTGCACGAGACTAAAACATTTAAACTGTAACAAATTCTAGGAAATCATACCAGCTGTTAAATCTCAAAAATAAACTACATCATATGTTTACAAAGTAGATATCAAACCAAAATAACTGCAGCTCAAGGAGGAATTTGGAACAATTTTGGGTGTCATCTAGCTGAGTAACAGAAATTGGAAAGTTAAAGTAACAACTACCAGTTGGTCCACATTTAAAAGTGTGTGTTGATATATATAGAAACTGTCAGATCCTTATGTGATATTTATCAGCCTCTAAGGATGCTCCATTACCTCAGCAGAAGAAAGGAAATAGGAGGGGAGCAAACATTTAATATAGTCACAAATAATTTACAGATTATTAGCTGAGAGAAAGAAAGGTGCAGTAAACAGTAGCTGGCAGGAAAAGTCATATTGGTAGGGGCCAAGGGGTTGTCTTTTCCTAGTGTTTAAGGGCAGAGAAAAGAAGAGTGAACTAGGAGCTAGAAAGTACTCACAGTAAGCATATCAGGCATCTGTAAGTCCGGAGTGGTCAGAGTCTCAGCAGTAGGATTTAATGCCATTTTCTGTATTAGGGATTTTTAGTTGCTCTTCTTTTTAATGCAACAGTCTATCCAGACTGCTTTGAAGAAACTAGAGGAGGGATATGCCACATAGCTGTAATTCCCTTTTTCACCTTTTTTCAGGTTTGGTTTTTTTTTTTTATTTCTCCCCTTCCTTCCTCTCTTGATTTTGATACCATCTCTTTTCTTTATAACATCTCTTTTTCAAGCTCTCATCCTTCTGGGGGACTTC